>BQKN01048866.1:0-15056 GCA_022839385.1 Asparagus kiusianus | reverse complement strand
AGAGGGCAGTGGTGATGAAGGGCATATTTGCTCCGAAACTGCGAAAAATGATGCATCTTGAAACTTTACGCATAGTCTTGGTTTGGAAATGGGCATATTTGTTGTGAATGACAATACTACACGATCCTTATCTTTTTTTCCCCGGTTTCACCTGTGCCTTTCCCTTGGTGGGTATATGTGTGTTATGTCTGGCTTTATTGAATATTCATTTGTGCTAGTGAGGCTATAGCAGGTTCATAGATTACCACAGGTTGTGTTCATTGTTTGGTTGGATTTTTTTATGATGTAATATAATGGTTGGTACTTGTTTTCTTTTTGCTGTCAGGATGTTTTCATGTGTTAAGTATCCAGTGATCAGTCCTAGCTGGTGGGCTTAGAAATTGTGCAAGTCTTTATTTTGCTCATATAAATGCTTTCTGTTTATTTTTCATGTGAATTGGCAGGTAAGAAGTTTATTTGTTCAAGTCTGGTGGTTGAATTGTTCATGAATACATCATTGAATGTCCAGGGAATGCAATTAATATATGGTCAAATATATTTGATTTATTTAAAGCTCTTCTTAGGTTTTTAATAAAGTGTGAACCAAAGGTGGACTCAATTAAATTGCTTCATAGATAATTTGGTTACATATACAACCTGGACCCTCAAAAAGATTCGAAAGAAGGATATATTTGTATTTGAGAGCAAATTGAGCTAGACGATGTGCACAACTATTACCAGATCTCTTCATAGTGAAAGGACTCAAATTTTAACTTGTGCAAGAGGTTATGCATTGTCATTCTTATTCCTAGAGGTTATGCATTGTCATTCTTATTCCTTACGGCTCGTGGTGGATATTTTTCTAGCACTAGTTCTTTCGAGTGTCATCGGTAAATACTCATTTGTCACTGCAAATATCTTGTGCACCTACAAAAATCCTTACCATTGAAAAAAAAAGTCTTCCCAAATGATCTGTCTGGTTGGTTGGAGCAAACGTACAAGTTTAAGCCCTACTTATAACTATAAGTTACTGATTTTCTTTTATTTTCATGAAGTGCACGTACACCACATGACACGAGAGTAGGCATGTATCTAATATTGTAGATATTCTGGCCGGCTGTAAGAACCATGTTTTGTATAAGAAGTCCATCAACATCTTAGCAAGACTCTCTCAAGCGTAGGATTCAATTAAAGGGCTTTGCTATTTCTGATTTTCTTTCTTGGCTTGAGAGACTACAGAATCTCTAATGGGTATTCTGCATGAAGATATACATATTTCTCTTTCTTGGAAAGAGGTTTTGTTCACAATGAATCAGTCTAGAATTATGGCATCTAAGTACTCTTTACTTTCTTCGAGTTTTCTTCTTTAAGGCAACAACAACAAAAAATTGAAAGTAAACAATTTACATTCTTTGTGTTTCTCGTTCATGCTCTCTACTCCTCCCAACATAGGCATCCAAGACAGTGGATTAAAGTAAGCTGGAATAATTCCTACCTCTAACAAGATTGAACCATAAACTCCAACTTAATGCTTGTACTAACTATTAGCAATTTGACCTTCCAAATCCTTCTAAATATTTAGGCCACAATTGCCTGATGTTAAGATATAAAACTATCAATGTCTTAAATGAAATAAATATACAACAGGTTAAGTGTTTAAAAATGTCTCCATTGAAGCTTCTAATATTTTCTTTTAAGTTAGAAGAGCGCGGTCGCAAATGGTAAGCTTGCAGATAAAGAAAAACCTGAATAAATACAATGAGATCAACTTCGATAAACCAACGAAAGAAGTTGGTCATCTACTAGCAATAGAGGATCCAGCTACCAAAAATGCGAGAAATGAACAGAGGAGGATACACTGCTTGCCGGCATTTAAGTCAACCTGATGCATAAGTTTTTTTATCGGCACCTAAAACCAAGGCACATGATAACCTCATACCAAGTTACTGCTCACATCATTTCAATTCAATATTGTATTTAGAAGTTAGCAATTTTTTTTTATAATTCTAGTCATTTTCACTCTCCAGTGTTCAGGGGCGGAGCTGAATGGGTGCCCCTGGGTTCCCAGGACACCAGTAAAAACTGAATATCTACCAGAAAGCACATATAAAAATAACAAAAATATAGATGGTTTAGCGGAAAAGGGTCTCAAGGAACCCATCATGCGCGCGGGTTCGAATCTCGCAAGGAAACCAGCATGCGCGCGAGTTAGAATTTTTTCAGCTTAATGATAGTTTGGTGGCTTATGTTGAGAGAGATGTATTTTCCATCATTACCGATGCATCTATAGGACACCATAGGATTAAAATCCTGGCTCCGCCACTGCCAGTGTTGCACTGTAAATAGTCACTCTCAATGCCCATCACAATGTAGGAGTTTTGACACAACGAAAGTGACTTTAAGATAATATCAAAGTAAACCCATGTTGAAATTCCACATAACATTTCAGAATTCAAATAGATTTCACATTTAGTGGAGGTTTGAAATTTTTACAGATGGATTAAATGGCATGAAAGTGTGGAAACTACTGTTGGTCTTGAGAGTGGAGACCCAAACATAGAATCAAAATCAACAATCGCATGAAAATTTAAGACATGCCATGAGTGTGGTGTCTGCCACACCCTAGTGTGGCAGAGTCTACCCTGTCTGCCATGGGTGTGGTGTCTGTCATACCCTGGTGTGACAGAGTCTGCCCTGTCTGCCATGGGTGTGGTGTCTGCCACACCAGGGTGTAGCAAACTCGTTTTAGAATCCTAATCTGTTTGGGATTGTGTTTTGTTATAAATAGAAACACGTCCCTTTAGGGTTTAAGAGAGAAAAAGAGCACGAAAAAGAGGGTTTTGAGGGCTTTTTGAGATTAAAAATCTTATAGAGAGAGAGGCCAATTGCAAGCATTGTAATCTTCTTTAAGTAATCAAAGAATTGTGTGGTGTGGCTCCCGAGGACGTAGGCACGTTGCCAAACCTCGTTAAATCTGGTGTGTTCTTTCTTGTTTACTTTCCTATAAGTTTTTATCTTTGATTTGTGGTGAATTTCTTTCTTGCTCAACTCTCAAACACAAGATTCGAAAGGGTACAGATTTGATTTGATTGTTTTGAATTCCTAACAACTGGTATCAGGCTTCGTTCAGCAAATTTGTGAGAAACAGAGCCATGGCAGAGGAAATCAAATCTAAGATTAAGAAGTTTGACGGTTCAGACTTCGCTTATTGGAAATCACAGATGGAGAACTATCTGTACCAGAAGGACTTGTATCACCCGTTGATGGACAAGGAAAAGGGACAGAAGAAAGATGAGTCAGATGGTGATTGGGAGATACTGGATAGGAAGGCTTTAGGGCAAATCCGGTTGTCGCTCGTCAAATCAGTAATCCATAATATTTTAAAGGAGAAGACGACGATGAGGCTTATGGAAGCACTCGCGAAGATGTACGAACAACCGTCAGCAGCAAATAAGGTGCATCACGTCAAAACTCTTTTTAACCTTAAGATGGCAGAAGGACGGTCCTTCACGATGCACCTCAGCGAGTTCAACATGATTGTTGATCAGCTTATCTCCGTGGGAATCACATTTGATGACGACGTGCAAGCCCTATTGATTCTATCGCAGTTGCCGGATAGTTAGGTAGGTTGTGTGACGGCAATCAGCAATTCGCCGGGGAAGGAGAAGTTGAAGCTGAGTGAGGTTGTTAGCATGATTCTATCTGAGGAGGTTAGAAGGAAATCGTCCGAATCAGAAGGTTCAGGTTCAGCTCTAGTTTCGAGCAGAGAGGCAGAAGCTAGAAGAAAGGAAACCAGAACAGGAATCGGTCGAAATCAGTGAAGAAGAGGTCGAACTCGAAGGTTAGACCTATCAAAGGGAAGTGTTGGAACTGCGGCTAGGAGGGCCATATGTCTTCAGTCTGCAAGAGTCCAAAGAAGAATGCAGGTGAGCAGGAGGCTCATATCGTGTAGGATGCCTTGATCCTTGCTATGGATAGCGACTCGGATTCTTGGGTCATTGATTCAGGAGCATCTTTCCATGCCACTGCTAACAGAAAGCTTCTCCAGAACTATGTAGCAGGGGACTTTGAAAAAGTGTATTTGGGGAATAACAAGTCCTGTAATATTGTTGGAAAGGATGAAGTGCAGATTCAGATGAAGGGCTCTAAGTGGACCTTGAAGAACGTGAGATACGTGCCGAAGCTGAAAAGGAATTTTATTTCGGTGGGACAGCTTAGAGCAGAAGGCTATGTTTCTACATTCACAGGGGATTCGTGGAAAATCTCTAACGGTACTATGATAGTTGCTCGAGGCAACAAACTAGGAACTCTCTACCTCACATTACATGCGAGTGACACCCTTGTAATTGCAGCATTGATAGATAGCGGTGAGCCGGAGTGCTATGAAGAGGCAATGCAAGTGAGTGATCTCAGTAGTGGGAGCATGCGATGCAAGAGAAGATGGATTCTCTACTCACTAATGAGATATGGGAGTTATCCCAGCTACCTGCACAGAAGAAGGCATTACATAACAAATGGGTCTACCAGGTCAAGCAAGAGAGTGATGGAAGCAAGATATTCAAGGCCAGATTAGTAGTGAAGGGGTTTCAACAGCGGGAATGAGTGGACTACACGGAGATATTTTCCTCTGTTGTGAAGCTCACAACCATTAGAGTGGTATTGAGTTTGGTGGCTACAGAAGACCTCTTTCTTGAGCAATTAGATGTGAAGACTGTCTTTCTTCATGGTGACTTGGATGAAGAAATCTACATGAAGCAGCATGTTGTCTTCATTGAAGAAGGAAAGGAAGAGATGGTGTGTAAGCTCAAGAAAAGCTTATATGGTTTGAAACAGGCTCCGAGACAGTGGTATAAGAAGTTTGATAACTTCATGCAGAACAATGGCTACAGAAGATGCAATTCAGATCATTGTTGTTATTTCAAAAGGTTCAAGTCCAGCTTTATTATTTTGTTATTATATGTTGATGACATGTTGGTAGCAGGATCATGTTTAGAGAAGATAAACAGTTTGAAGAAGCAGCTAGCAAAGGAGTTTGCAATGAAGGATCTGGGTGCAGCGAAGCAGATTCTAAGGATACGAATCAGTAGGAATGAAGCTGGAGGGAAATTAAGATTGAGCCAAGCTGAATACATTGAGAAGGTACTTCAGAGGTTCAACATGCAGAATGCTAAAGTTGTTAGCACACCCCTTGGAAGTCAGTTCAAGCTATCTGAGGAGCAATCGCCTAAGACAGATGCAGATAGAGAGCATATGAGTAGGGTGCCATATTCTTCGGCCATTGGGAGTCTCATGTACGCGATGGTTTGAATGAGGCCGGACATCGCCCATATAGTAGGAGTTGTGAGCAGGTTTGCTAGCAATCCAGGGAAGCAGCATTTGGAGGTCGTGAAGTGGATATTGCGGTACTTGAGGGGAACAACAAATAAACCACTATGTTTCAGGAGGAAAGAGTTGGTGCTGCAGGGATACATTGATGCGGACTTCACCGGTGATCATGATACGAGGCGAAGCACCACGGGGTATGTTTATACCTTAGCGTCGATAGTAGTGAGCTGGGTCTCACGTCTGTAGAAGATTGTGACTTTATCTACAACCAAGGCTGAGTATGTCGCGGTGACCGAAGCAAGCAAGGAGATGATCTGGTTGAACGGGTGCTTGGAAGAGTTGGATTTGAAGCAAGCGAGAGGAGTTTTTATTGTGACAGTTAGAGCGTTATACATCTTGAAAAGAATCTAGTATATCATGCCAGAACGAAGCACATCGACATCAAATACCATTTTATACGCTCGCTAGTTGAAGATCGAAAGTTACATTTAATGAAGATTTTGGGAGTCAAAATCCGGCGGACATGTTGACGAAGACAGTCACCATTGAGAAACTGGAGTTGTGCGCAACTTCAGTTGGCCTTCACGAGTAGAAGACGAAGGCGGAGCCACACTACGAGGATCGGCGAGATCGCCGAGATGTTGATGATTGAAGAATGGATTTTCCAAGTAAGAGAAGATGCTTGCGAAGAAGGCGGAGTTCGGGAGAGCTCATTGATGGTGGTTTGATCTCCAAGTAGGAGATTGTTGGTCTTGAGAGTGGAGACCCAAACCTAGAATCAAAATCAACAATCGTATGAAAATTCAAGATAAGTCATGGGTGTGGTGTCTGCCACACTCTGGTGTGGCAGAATCTGCCCTGTCTCCCATGGGTGTGGTGTCTACCACACCCTGGTGTGACAGAGTCTGTCTTGTCTGTCATGGGTGTGGTGTCTGCCATACCAGGGTGTGGCAGACTTGTTTTAGAATCCTAATATGTTTGGGATTGTGTTTTATTATAAATAGAAACACGTCCCTTTAGGGTTTAAGAGAGAAAAAGAGCACGAAAAAAGAGGGTTTTGAGGGCTCTTTGAGATTAGAAATCTTAGAGAGAAAGGGGCCAATTGCAAGCATTGTAATCTTCTTCAAGTAATCAAAAAATTGTGTGGTGTGGCTCCCGAGGATGTAGGCACGTTGCCGAATCTCGTTAAATCTAGTGTGTTCTTTCTTGTTTACTTTCCTACAAGTTTTTATCTTTGATTTGTGGTGAATTTCTTTCTTGCTCAACTCTCAAACACAAGATCCGGAAGGGTACGGATTTGATTTGATTGTTTCGAATCCCCAAGAACTACCATTTATATAAAACGCGTTGTAGTGAGCACAATATAAAACTAACAACAATTCTTTTCCATTTGTTCGCCTAATTCATTGTCTTTCTTTGGACGAAAAGAGCAACCATAGTTTTGGCTTAATATGTTGAATGAATATTGTGCACTCTCATTGTTGTATGTTCTTTTGTATCAATAATTACATGCAGTAGGCTAAAGTCCAGCAATAACCCGCTTGTCAATATCCTGCTACACGTTCGCAAGCATACCATTATAGCTGAAATCTGCAAATATAATTTTGATATCGATATTCACGTGCAATTTATATAAAACAAGCATGAGAATGACAATTAATATATCACTATATGTGCATTGGCTTCTGTCTCTCCTAGTGATTTTCCTGAGGCTACACATGTTTGGTTGCCAGATAACAACAGCTTAATACTCATTAGAATATTGAGGCCGGCAGTTTATAGTCTTAAACTAGGCCGGTGGAGATTCTTAAGTGAAGTTTGGATTTGTTCAAAGTTCTTTCCAAATTAATCAAAAACCTTATCTAAACAAAGGAGAATCTTAAAATAAACCTGTTGGATAACAAATCCCTCAAAAATTGAAATATGAGATTCTATGATTAAAAAAAAACCTTTCAGTACCATTATCACACCTTAGTTTTCAAGATGATTTTGTGAAATAAGTAATATTATGTACTAATAATTTAATAAAAAAAGAGAAGAAATTGTTGATGGTGTTATTAAAAGAATAAAAAGTGTCTCATGATTGGACCTGTTTCACAAAAAGAAATTAAAGAACTTAATATGATGGCCCTACGTCTACCATATCAAAACTTTAATATTGCTGGCTTGTGGGTTCATAAACTTTCAATAACTGCACAAAATTATTCCGAAGTTGTATGATGTTGGAACAGCGTTAGTATTTACAGAATACTTTAATGGCTAATTATGGTTCCGTGATTATTTCTGTAATATTACTACATTAGATTACTAAAAACATTTTGGAGATGACATATAAAAGGTCACATCTCTGCAACAGATAATTTACATCAAATTTGAAACCAAATCACTCAATATTTTTTTGAGAATACCAAATCACTCAATTTTATATTGCCTGCTCTTTGTTTTCCGCATATTTTATTTTCTGAGTCCCATGTTTTAACCGTCACTGAGAGTTTAGTTTCTTCTCACCCTTCCTCTATTACAAGAGACTCTGTTTTCTCCTTTACAAACAGCTAAAAGCCTCTCACAACACAGTACATTCAATTGCACCCTGAATGAGTCCCTAAGCTCTCTCTCTCTCTCTCTCTCTCTCTCTCTCTCTCTCTCTCTCACACACACACACCAATGGGTGACAGTGCAACCCTGGCAAAGGCAAGGCAAGAACTCGAAGATCTCTATCTCGGAATTCCAGATGCATCCGTCGACCTTACCTTCAAAGACATGACAAATATTCAACAGAATGATGTAGCCGAAAGAAAAACAACAACTAACAAGGCACCAATCCACGAAGACCCACACAAAGATCTGAAGACAGCCATCAACGACCTTACCAAATCCCCGAGCCTAGATTTCTCAAAGGCACTTCAAGGAGCCAAACCTCACGATCGTCGCACTATAGAAGATGAGCTCTATAGAGAGCACTATGCAAGGAGCAACGTTAAGAGGACTGGTAATGGGTTGAGGCCGCTCAATGTGGAGAGTAGTCTAGTGTATGATGATGCGAGTGTTATCAGTACACTCTCTCCTTTGCAAGAGAAAGGTGCAAAGAAGAGGGCTGGAATCCCGCACTCAAATATATGTCCTTTGTGCAATAAATCCATCTATTTCTTTCGACATCGTTGCTTGGTGAGACATATATGAACAAAGTCAATTTGAAGCTTTTTCCTCTCTCATTCTTCTTTTATTCCTGTAATTACAGCGTACACATCTAGCAGCTTGCATAAATGCAAATGACTCAATACAATATCCTGAGACCATAATTTTGAAATTTATACTTGCAATATTGCAAAAAAATATTCTCCTCTATCCTACATAACATTTCCAAAGTGAAACTATATCGATACCGAGAAAAAGAACAAACAACACTATCAGCTGTAAAAGAATAACCTTATGCAGGGCCAAGAGAACAAATTATATCCCTAGGCAACACAAGGAGTAATCTCAATATAACATATTTTTTATTTATTTTAATTATATATTTTTGGAAACGTAATATGTAGATCTATCTGCAGGTGTGTGGAAGAGTATACTGCAGAAACTGTGTTGAAAAAGGAATGGGAGAAATGACTGAAGGAAGAAAATGCGTCGACTGCTTGGGGCGAAGATTTAGCCCAAGGTAAGCCAATTCTAAACAAGATCAGTTCACAAAGGCAATCAAATACTTTGTTTCACTTCAAATGAAAATTCTAAAACGACCTTCCTTCGGTACTAGTTCTCCTACTCGCCCTTAAACCTGTACAACACACTGACTTTCATTCTGTCGTAAGAATAAAAACTCATTCACATGAAATTTGATCTCCCACAGGTACATACATAGAGCTGGAAAGACTGGATGTTGGTGGAGATATTCCAGCTTCGTGAAACAACAAGAGCTAATGTGGGCTGAGAAGGGCCCAAGAAAGAGAGGTGAACGCCGCTACAATGAGAAGAGTTCAAGAAACTCGGTCGTGATGCCTGCGACTCCAAGAAAGTCATATGTAGTTCCCGGAACTCCAAATAGATTTGCTGATAACAACTACAACAGTAACCCGAGTTCGTTTATTGCAAGTTCTACGTTTTCGCCAAATCCTCATAATTTTCCTTTGTGAGGAAAGGAAGAGAGGAGAATTTGTTGCCTTTAATTTAAGCTTTATTTGTTTGTTTGGATTAATTTATTTTTATTCATAAGTGTGTGAATGACATTATAAGTATGAGAATTCTTTTATGGGAAAATTGCTTCTAGCCCCCAATTCCTTAACAAGTATCCCCCCCCCCCTCCCTCAGACTTTTTTAACGATTCAAAAGCCCCTACAACATTATCTCACATTTCTTTAGCCCCTCAAAACCTTCCCTACGTGACCCGATATTTAAAAAAAAAACCTTTCCCAAAATGCCCTCAAGCAACCGGTCACTCTATCAAACCGGTTATCAGAGAGTGAACAGTAGTACTAGAGGCATTAAATGTTGATTAAAAAGTGGATTTGGAGGGGGGAACCCCAACTTCCTCCAAATTCTAACCATTTCATTTTCTCCCCCGCAGTAAATACATCTCCTCCCTCTTTGCTTACCCCAACTACTCTCTCCCGATCACTTAATTCTCCTCAATAAATCATCTTTCATTCTTTAACTACTTTTCTTTAAAATGACGGATGGATCTCTTCTTTGCATGGTTACAAACACAAAAAGCAACAAAAAGGGTGAGAGCGTCTTTGTAGTTATCGACGAGTCTACAGAAATCATTCGCTTGAAATATCAAGTGTCCCAAAAGCTTAAAGTACAATTGCAATCTCTTTCACTGAAATTATGCATTGGTTGTTAACCTTATGCATTGGTTGTAGAGATTATGAGTTGGTTATCAAGGTTATTAGTTAGTTGTTAAGGTTATGAGTTGTTTGTTAACATTTATGAAATAGTTTTGGGTTGGTTGCTAAAGTTATGAGTTCGCTGTTAAGTTTACGAGTTGGTTGCTAAGTTTATGAGTTTGTTGTTAATGTTACGAGTTTGTTGTTAAGGTTATGGGTTGGTTGTTATGTTTATGAGTTTGTTGTTAAGGCTATGTGCTGGTTGTTAAGGTTAGGAGTTGGTTATTAATGTTATGATTTGGTTATTAACCTTAGCAGGTATTTATGAGTTTTTGTTATCCTTATGGGTTGGTTGCTAAGGTTATGGTTGGTTGTTACGTATTAAAGTTTTTTTCCCACTTTTACAGGACTATCCCGACAGAAAATCCATGATGCGCAGCGGCTACGCTCACCTAAACATGTAATGATGAGTGTATTCCTAATAACAATTAATCCCACTGGCAACTCGATCACGATGATGGAAGACATGGTTAACAACCAAACCAAGATCCCAACTGAGTGGCACACAGCGATATGTGAAATTGGTTAAAAATTTGATAGTGTTGCTGAAGTTAGATTAGCACTTCAATACTACTAAATTGTGAAAATGTTCGAGTATGATTTCAATCGGGTCATCAATAACCTATATCCCAAAAAGCAAAATAAACTCATTAGGCTTTTTAGTAGCTCAAATGAGGACCCTAACTAATCCTTGTTTACTAATTGATTTTGCTTCAATGTTAGTCTTGATTTGACTTCTGATTTGGAAAATTGAACTTCACTACTGTGTTGGATGTGTTGGCATTAGGAATTAAGACCTTATATTGTAATTCGATAGGAGATATTATTTATCTTGACATATTTGTCGTGTTAAAATTCATAAACATGTTCTTTTGTGCTCGATTATCTATCTTGTAAAGTTATGTGTGTGGTGTGCCCCTCGCTTCACTGGAGCACACGCATCGCGTTGCGCCTTGCACATGTGAGCGTAAAGAGACTTCGCACGCAGCATTGCGTCTCGTGCATTGATAACATTGATATGGACGCCATTCATTTGCCAAATCATTTTTACTATTAATTTATTGGTCAAGTTGTTGGAGATATTATGTTTACTTCTTTCATCTTTTTAAATAATTCTTTTTTTTCTTTAACATGTTGGCTACTTGTCTTCTTCTAAGGGGCTATTTGGTTCAATTTCTATAAAAAAGAGGAAAAAGGAAAGTACTCAAAATTTGATTTCCTTATATTTCTATAAAATTTATAGGAAAAGTTTATGGAACTCAAAAGAGTATCATATTTCTTATTTTTTGCTATTTCTTTGTTTGGTTCAAAGTATGAAAAAGTTTCTAATGTTATAGAAAATATGTTGTTTTCTTTTTCTTTTGTTTGGTTGGATGTCACTTTATAGAAAATAGTTTACTAACAATGCTCATAGGAAATCACATGGGAAGAGTACTGATGTAATTAATTATTTTTTTATATATGCGTCAGATTTCTGGGTGATTTCTGCCCATTTTGAGTGGAAATTGATTTCTATAAAATTGGGTACTTTTCTGTACTTTATAGAAAACTTTTCTATAAATTTTTTGAACAAAACACAGTTTATAAAAATCTCCAGAAAAGTTTTATTTACAAAACAGCCACTATTAACCATTTTCTATAAAACCACTCAACTAAACAGCCCCTAAAAGATTAATTGCTCCTTTTATTTTATAGGCTAAAGACATCCATTCTGCAAATGCATGTAAAACAATTCAGACTAAGTTTTTTGGACTCAAAAGAAATTATGCCTCTTCATTTTCGGAGACACATATATATCTTACAGAATTTGCAAATATAGTGGCAGCATGCACATCAATTTCTTTTTAAGTTTCCACATACGTTGATGGTAAATCAACTAGCCTCTCTTGAATAGTTTCTGGTGCACCCTGCATATGTTGGGGATTCGAAACAATTAATCGAACTCTTGTCCTTCCGGACCTTGTGTTGAAAGTAGGAAAGTAGGAAAAAACCACAAATAAATATCTAACCTTACAAAAATAGTAAAGGAGACGAACACACGGATTTAATGAGGTTCGGCAACGTGCCTACGTCCTCGGGAGTCACACCACATAATTCTTTTATTAATTGAAGAAGAAATACAAGCTCTCAAACTAGGGTTTAATCTCTCTGAGATTCACTCTCTTTCTGCAGTCAAAAACTCTCTTTTTGTGTTCTTCTTAACCCTAAAAATTGTTTAAGGTATATATAGAGTCCCGGTAGAAACAAAATCCAAAACAGTTTAGGAAACTGTTTGACTGCGTCGCGGTCGTCCGCCACGGTCGACCGCGTAGGTTTCACGGTCGACTGCGGCGGTCGACCGAACAAAAACCCGAGACCAAAACCAATTACAGAGATTTGTATGGTCGACCGTCGCGGTCGACCGCCTTCGGATCCAGCTCCTCCTGAGTCTCTGTGCCTGTTTGCGGTCGACCGTAGAAGACTCGCGATCGACTGTGGATCTGTCTGCCTATTTTCTTTGTCGTTTTAATTCCAGCTCTCGTCTCGGTTTTGGGTCTACACTTTAGAGTAACAGCATAAATAAAGAAATTACAGCAATAATAAATGACTAAAGAACAATCTAAGTTAACACACAATATTCCATTCATCAGGAGCTGAATATTTTATATACACGTCAAATAACATAATTTCATACATCTAACAAGGAACATGTAATAAATCAACTCAAATATAAAACAATCTCGCAGATGCCATTGACCATAAACAACAAGTAACCTTTGAAGCTTCCATTCAAAGTACAAATGCTGCGAATATTAATGCATACTTCAAAAGTGTTGCAGCGGAGGGGCTTCACAGACACAGAAGATGTCTATACAAGAGTGGACAAAGAGAACAACACACAAGGATTTAACGTGGTTCGGTCAATATGACCTACGTCCACGGGCGATAACAGCAGAGAACTTCACTAAACATCAAAAGAGAAGATTACAAAAGAGGAGATCACTCTCTTGCTAGAGACTCACACAAAGAAAGAAACAAATTCTTTCTATCTCACTCTCTTCTCTCTAACTCTCTTCTTTTATCTAAATATTTTGTTTCTCTCCAAGTGATGCTCACTGCCTCGATGCTCTAAACCATCTCCCCTCACCCCTTTATATATGATACAAAACATAATAAAATATACAAAATGGGTTGGTGAGGCATTGATCTGGCGGTGCAAAGTTTGAAAAAACTCCACAAGAGTTAGGAAAATGAAGATATTTTAAAAGGCACGTGAAAAATCTCCACATTGACTTTGAAAATGAAGATATTCTCTTAACTCTTGCTGTCTTGCCATAAGCCTCTTACGGGCTTAACCTCCGCTTTGTCGAACTCCAAGCAATTTGAGACAATGCTCGAACTTGAGCGAAGGTATGAGCTTCGTCATCATATCTGCTGGATTGTCTGCAGTACTAATCTTCTCAATCCTGATGACTTTAATTTCTCTGATAAAATGATACCTAACATCTATATGTTTGGTTCTTTCATGATACATCTGATATTTTGTCAAATGTATAGCACTCTGGCTATCATAAAATACCGTAGTAACACCTTGGTGTAAGCCGAGATCTTCAACCAAACCTCTCAACCAAATAGCTTCTTTCACTGCTTCTGTCATTGCCATATACTCTGCCTCTGTGGTAGACAAAGCAACTGTCGACTATAGAGTCGCCTTCCAACTAATGGCACTACCTGAAAGAGTGAATACATAACCTATCAAGGATCGTCTCTTATCCAAATTGCCCGCATAATCTGAATCAGAATAGCCAAGTATTCTGCAATCTGAGTCTGTGTTCCTACCAAAATTCAAACCAATATTAGCAGATCCTCTCAAATATCTAAGTATCCATTTCACAGCCTGTCAATGGACCTTTCCAGGCTTATCCATATACTGACTCACAACACTGACTGCATGTGAAATATCTGGACGGGTGCAGACCATCGCATACATAAAGCTTCCAACTGCACTAGCATAATGAACACAAGACATGTACTTCTCCTCCTTAGTCTAAGGTGACAAATCTGCTGAAAGACGAAAATGAGCGGCAAGCGGAGTCTTCACAGGCTTGGCATCAAGCATGCCAAATCTCTCCAACACCTTCTTGATGTATTTCTCCTGAGATAGGAATAAACTTCCTTCTCGTCTGTTCCTGTGGATCTTCATCCCCAAAATCTTCTTTGCTGCTCCCAAGTCCTTCATCTCAAACTCATGTTTGAGTTGAGATTTCAACTCGTTGATTTCTAACACATCTTTAGCTGCAATTAACATGTCATCAACATACAAAAGCAAATATACAAAAGAACCATCATTGAGCTTTTTATAATAAACACAACTATCACATTTACTCCTAGAGTAACCATGCTCAAACATAAAAGTATCAAATCTCAAATACCACTGCCTCGGAGACTGCTTCAACCCATAAAGTGATTTCTTTAACCAGCGCACATGATCTTCTTTACCTTCAATAATGAACCCCTCTGGCTGATGCATAAAGATCTGCTCCTCAAGCTCGCCTTGTAGAAAAGCCGCCTTCACATCAAGTTGTTCAAGCTCCAAATTAAAATGAGCAATCATGGCAAGCAACACGTGGATTAAGGTGTGTTTTACAACTGGAGAGAATACTTCATTGAAGTCCATGCCTTCGGTCTGTCTGTAACCTTTAGCTACCAAGCGTGCCTTGTACCTTATATAATCTGTATCCGGAGCTCGTTCTTTCTTCTTGAAGACCCATTTACAGCCAACGATCTTTTGTGTAAAACCCCAAAATTTTTATAACAAATATATGTGAATTATTAATAATAAATAATTCTCTTATGATAAATAATCATATATATATATATATATATATATAT
>BQKN01048865.1:0-10716 GCA_022839385.1 Asparagus kiusianus | reverse complement strand
AGATCATTGAGTACTTATGTTCATAAAAATGTTTACTTTGTGATATGAATTTAACTGTTCTGCAGGGAGAGAAGAATCCTGGTACAGACCGCCAGGCTGTGGAATCTTTTTTGCATCAAGTGCTGAAGGCAAGGGAGATGAAAATTGATAGGTACTTCAGATTTGTGGAATTATCTTCTTTTGTAGAACATCTTCACTTATCTGTGAATCATTTATCTTCTATCTCCTTTTTTTCAGGGAAAAGAGGGCCTTGGCCCATATTATTAGCAAACAGTTATCTTCTGTTTTCTTGTCATTTCTCCACATTCTTTCTTTTTTAATTATGTGTTGCTTTGTGAGCTGTAGCAATCCTAACTAATATGAACCTGAATCCTATCGACATCTTTGTAATTGTCAACGCCCCTTGGTCTCTCCTCTGAGCCTGTTATCCTGTACATTTGAGTGGCCTAGACTACAGTTTACAGATCTAGGCTTAACAAAGTTCACAATTAATTATTTTTTTAAGCTACTGACTTGAATTTCTGAGAATTTATACTTTTATAAAAAAATTCCCCTTTCTTTTTACATGTAATGTAACTAGGTGGCAAGAGGAGATTAACTCCTTACCTGATGTAGCTTTTAAGGCACAGAATATATTGTTCACTTGAATTTTCTTCTTTAATTCAGCTGGCATATTGTTATGAGGATGAGAGCTCCCAATGGAAGCACATGTGATCCAATTGCGCCCCTTGAATTGCCACATTCTCTTCATGCATTTCATCGTGTCTCACATATGGATGAACTTAATGTGGTAAGGGAATCTGTTTCTTGAAATAGTTAGCTCTGCAGACACCAGCAGTAAAATCAGTACATACAGAACTTTTATTGGCAGTTTAAGTTGCTGTCTTGTTATCATTTTCAAATTTGACCGACTCTTTGATGTTGATTTCTTCTTAGGAAGGTTATCATACGTTCCGTGGGGGACTTTGGAACTACTTCAGTATGGGTAAGGTTTTTCCTTTTAATTGAACAAGAATGTCTCTGGAGCTTACAATATAGTCCTTTTAATTGAGCAAGAATGTCTCTGGAGCTTACAAGATAAAAAAGAATGGGGCAATCCGGAAAGAATAATCATGATTCCAAATTAATTTATTCAAAACCATAACCATCCTTTTCATGATATTCTAAGAGTTCCAGTGATAGCTGTTTTATTCTTTCTCGTTAAGAAATATGCTTGCTGATATAATTTGGACGCATATCTATTTTCTTTAAAATCCAGTGAACTTTATCTAGGCTCGTATGAGTGCCCATACTAAGAAGGAAAATGAGGCTCAATGTATTCAGCAACAACAAAGCCTTTATCCCAAAACTCTGGGGTTCTATGTGAATTCTGTTCCTCCCCTCAGTTAAGGGCTATTTCAACTCCTTTAAGTGAAAAAGGGAGACATATACGAGGGAATTTGAGACTCAACTTATTTGTTGTTAGGTTATCTAAGATCGCGGGTTTGGCCTCAGGCTGCAAGTGATTATCATATTACCATTGTCATCCCTCGACACAAAAAAAATTGATTCTATTATTATTGCTGCTGTAGTGGCATTCTGCTTTGGTCTTGGTGCTTATAACAGACTTCTCTACTGGAGAAAATCCTTAATACATTGATTTTTCTTAACTAGATATATTCAATATCAATCGGGGAAGAGTTCTTTGTGGGAAGCCAACAGTCAAGGACAGAAGCACATTGAGAAAGAAGTAGCAAAAGATGGTTTTGATTATAAAATTTGCAAGTGAAATACGATGACTAAATAACTTATTAGATCCTCGATCTAATCTGCAATGTTCCTAAGGATTAAATAGCTTGCTAAGCAGATCTTCCTGTTATTGTAAAATTGCTGAATAAATTGAGCAATGTGGGATATAGTATATTTTCTTTTTGGTGATTCAAGCCTAACACCCATAAGGTAATTACATGCTTGCACATATATCATCTTAAAATCTATCCTCTCGTGCAATATTGATGTAAAAAAGAATATTTCTGGTAAATAGTTTCCTGCTGACACTTCATATGTTATTCTGTAACTCTTTTCCAGCATAGGAAAGAATAAATCGAAATATTGTGCCTGTTGAGTGTGATTCCATTTGCTGGCTTTTCCTATGCCGTAGGAATGGATGCTCAAGTATCATATGCGTTTCTTTCGGAGCGGAAGCTCCATCCAGAAAAATTCAAGAACCAGTTAGTTAACCAGGTCATATTACCACATTCAATAGGCTAATCATATTTCTGGTTTACAAAGTTTAAATGCAGTAATACCATTCTTTCAATGTAGACTACCTATGCTAAGCTTGGATGTACTCAAGGATGGATTTGTGCGTCTCTTCTTCATCCCTCTTCAAGGTAATATTGACATTAAATATTTGCATCAGTTCATAAAAACTGACCTGATTGGCATTAAATGTTTGCATCAGTTTATAAAATTTGGCCTGCTGGCGATACCATCTCTGTTTTCCAATCTACATTTACCGTGTTAAGTAAACCTTAGTAATTAAGGACAAGCCTCCTTTTTTTTTGCATTTGGTTATAGAAGATTAATACATAACTTTCATAGACGAGATGCAAATGTTTAACTTTTTAAAACAATTCAACGTTAAATTACTTGAGAAAATGTTTTGTGGCAGCCTAAACGTGTCAACATGGGCTTAAAATTCATTAATGAGAGACTTGTCGAGCATTATACAGTAAAATCATGATCTCGGACCCTTCACTGTCTAAATGGGTTGATTTAGGAGCGTAACTCTAATTCTAGAAGGTTCCTTTAGAGATGATCAGATTTTATGGTATTTAGTCGATCTGCAGTAAATCATCGTTAGTCTTGGTACTAGCTTTCCTTACCAAGGCAACTACAGCATGAGGTCGGCAGTTGGCACTAAACCTTGAAAATCTGATGGCAGTTAGGAAAACATAACCTTCTGGTTTGGTCATGCAGTTCAAGTTCGTAGACCAAAGGAAAAATCCTTATACTTTCTTTATATCTATTATATAGGAAGAAATGCTTTACTTCAAATGCAGGAGTATAGCACAGCTTGCAAAAGTTTAAATCCTAAAAAGGCATGGCCATTGGGAAGATCTTCGCATTCCATCCAGGTAGGCTTACATTGATGACTTTGTCTGCTACATTTCTCGGTATGGCATGATTTCCTTGATATGTATACTTATATTGATAAATCAATAGGGAGCATAGACGCTAGTCATGTTTGTCTTATCTGTATCATTTTTATGTATCATTCCTTTGGTATCTGTGATTATTTCTTAAGTGATTTTCCCTACATTTTTGCAAGGAACTGAGAGTATTCCGACCATGGCATTCTTCATTTCTGCGTAATTGTTTTCAATGCCCCCCTAGGAAAAGCCTACAAAAATGTGCTCTCCTTTCTGACAGTTTGATTTACTTCTCTCTACACCTCGATTCTCAGATGAAATGGCAATCCGCATCAATGATTTTAATTATCTTCTCATCCGTGTCCAAAATCTGTTACTCAAACATGGACTGGCAATTTCTTGTGAGATATCACCAAATAAATTATCCCAATAATCCATCAAAATTTGATATCTTAATTTATTTTCTTAATTAAATTATATGATTTCTCCCCCATCTTGTCTAGCAACATTGTTATTTCTGATGCACTTTAGTAAGTGGATTAAATGAAAACTGAACTGCATGCAGACCCCACCTGTACTATAGGTTCCTTCCTAAAACCGTTAAATGAAAAGACAAGTTATTGACATATCTGTTTTTTGAGAATCCTGAAAATACGTTAAAACTGTTATAACCAAATTGCACGCAGATTTGCACACAAAGGGTGTTGATGAGTCTCTTTTCTGTTGGATTCTGTTTATTACACAAGTCCATTTTTTTTTATGACAAGGGAAACCCGGCGGTCACCCCAGCTCAGTTTAACTCATTTGGAGTCCCCGCCAGCAACCCTGGATCGAACCACGCAGTCCCACACACCTCTGCAAGGAGCTACCTTGTGAGGGCTGAGTTGTACACAGGTAACCAGTGAAACCCCGAGTTTCCACACCCACCCCTAGAGCCTGAGGAAACCAAAGTGTGCCCCCACTGGGGCTCGAACCCTGGCCAACAACTCCTCCCGAAGAGTTGCTAACCAGGATCCCACTCGCGGGGGTGGTTACATAAGTCCACTTTGTATAAACTTTATCAGTTGTTTTGTTTTATTTCTTCATTTGAGTCATTTCAATAAAACTAACATACTAAGTGTGTCTGATTTCCTAATGAGATAGCTGGATATTGTTACGTTGGTTATAATCAATGTGCAATACCTTTTACAGCATAAGGTCACACCATGATGGATGCTAGTATCATTTTGAATTTTTTTTACAAAATATACATGTTCAGCATTCCGACACTTGCAAACATAACATCATGGTGTTTTTTTTTACACAAAAAACACAACAACAAGAACTCCATAGTATCCAAAGCTTTAGCATAGATGAAACTGTTTTATTATTTTTCTATGTTAAATATTTTTTTTAATTTCAAAGTTACTTTTTAAAAATAGAATTTCAAAGATAGATAGTTGGAGAGACATTTTTCGATGAGATGCCTAATGTAGGGTTCACCTAAAGCCCTACATCATCCCCCAATTGAATTAAGTGTCGAATAAAGCGTAACACTTTTTTTGTTTTTTTTTTCCCGTTTCTGCGTTATAAATAAAAAGCTGCAATTTATTATTAGATGTTGCACGTTTCGGCCAAAACATTAAACTTTTGTAATTGTTTCTGGTTAGCTCTTCTTCCTTCCAAAAAAAAGTCCGTTCTTTTTTTACCAATTCAAAATAATGAAGGTGGTTTTGTTTCTATGTACACCTCTGCCTCGAACAGTCTGTGGCTCTGCGGGCGGGCAGCCTTTGAGAGGCTCTGTTGACTGTCACTAGCGGCAACACGTATATATAGCTAAAAGAAAACTTGAAAAATTTATGCGAGACGTGCCGGCTTTATTTAATCGTTTGCTTATGTGCTAATGTTAGTTCTCCTTGTCTTTGTACTCTAACAACATGCACTTACTAATAAAATCCCTAATTATCTATAGTATCTTATATATAAGACAATATGGCTCTCGTTGCTTATTTGTAGGAAAGAAGATAAAAATTCGTAATGAAGGCATTGGAGACTTTAGGTCCTAATTTAAAGTAGGCAAATTAAGTGATCATGTACAATTTATTGATTTTATTATACAATTGGGAACTCCAGTTGGTGTCCAAGAGCTGAACTTTGATATATCATATATCGTAGTGAAACTCTCACAACTATGTATCCCCTACAATTAAAAAAAAAAAAAAAACAATAGATGATTACACGATGAGAATAAGGAGAACAGACAAACTAGGCAAGATCTTATAACAACATGGTAAACCAATTAATAATTCAAAATAAATAGTTTTTTTTTTTTTGTCATTTTATCCAACTGCTTCTCTGCCCGCGGCTCTGCTAAAGGGTTCGGCCCGGCTCTGCTAAAGAGCTCTGTTCACTGTACTTGTCCTCCGCTCAGCCTTTTGACGGTTACACCGCTCAGCCTTTGACGGTAGGCGCCGGTGTATTATAAAATGGCACGAAGCCTACAAGCCCCTCAACGCCTCAAGCCCGTCCCATCACCTCAGCTAGCAGGAGACATCGCCTCACCCCCTCAAGCGTCTCAAGCCCGTCCCGTCCCATCCAAAAGAAAACAACACTACAGGAGCCATGGCCTCAGCTCCTGTCCCCTCAAACTCCTCAAGCCCGTCACGTCCAGCTCCTGTCTCCTCAAGCCCGTCACGTCCAGCTCCTGTCCCACATCCACCACAACAGCCCCATCTCCCCACATTTTTGCGTAGCCGGAACGCACAGGTTGTGTTCTTCAACCTCTTAAGTTTGCTCTTAGTTTATATATATATGTATATAATTTTAATTTGTTACTGTTAAGGGATGCTTGCAATGGAGGAAACCTGCTGGTGGTGGTGGCAACCCTCCTCCTCCTCCTCCTCCTCCTCCCGCGGGAAGGGGCGGCGCACAGGTTGTGTTCTTCAACCTCTTTTTAAGTTTACTCTTAGTTTATATGTGTATATAATCTTAGTTTGATGCTGTTAAGGGATGCTTGCAATGGTGGAAACCTGCTGCTGGTGGTGGAAACCCTCCTCCTCCTCCTCCTCCTCCTCCTCCCGCGGGCAGGGGCGGCGCACAGGTTGTGTTCTTCAACCTCTTCAAGTTTACTCTTGGTTATATGTGTATATAATCTTAGTTTGATGCTGTGAAGGGATGCTTGCAATGTTGGAAGCCTGCTCGTGGAAGCAACGTTAACAACGGCGACAACGGTGACAACGGCCGCGTCGACGCCAAGGCCCACGAAAAGGTTGTTTTTCTGTTTAATTTATTTTCCTTTCATATTAAGATTAACATTACATTTTTTGCTAATAGCATTTTCTTGAAACAGAGGCTGAAAAGCATGAGGATACTGCTGTTTTCTTTTTTCGTTTTTTCAACTGCCATTCTGGCGGCTAATTGGACAGGTACCAGAATGCCTGACCTGAAAATTGTCCTAGCTGCTGGGGTCGTCTGTATTCTCTCAGTTGCGCTCTTAGTTGCCTTGGAGCTTGTCGAAGTCCCCAAGGGCTTAATGAGCTTCATGACTGTTTTGGCGGGAATAGCAGCAATGGCTCTAATCGTATTCATCGTGTTGGTCGAGATTAAGCTGTCCAAGGGCGCCGGCTCCGCTCCCGCTCCCGCTCCGGCTCACGCCTACGCCTAAGAGAGTTGGTTTTAAGGCAGATCCGTAGTTGTGTGGTGGGAACAAATAGATATAGCTATTATGATTTTAATATGTCGAGTTTAAGCTGTATGTCGAGTTGATTTTAAGTATTATGATTTTCATTTTCCATAGTTGTGTGGTGGCAATGATATAAGTATTATGATTTTTATTTTCCGCACTTAAAATGGATGCCTTAGCGGAATTGGTAAAAGATTTATGTCATTGCCAAAAAAAGATTTAAGTCGTCAGTGCGTCGGACGCTCCAATTTTTGTTCATGTTCTGGTTCCTCCTTTCCATCCTTGCATCATACAAGATTAGTGAAACATAACATTGATTAACATGTGGGAGCACGCCACTGTTTTTCTTATAAGTCAACAGCTCAATTGTTGATTCTTTATAATAATTCCATCTGAGTTTGTTAAAAAAGTAAAAGAACGTGAACCAAAACCCAGCACTCTGAAAAAAATTAACCACATCCCATTCATGATTTCACGTGGTTTGAAAACATAACAACCTTGTGCAATGCAATCCAAATAATTACCAAACTTCTGCAGTATATGTATTTGAATTGTATGACTCATTTAGCTTCCGGTTTGAGTAGAAGAAGAAACCAACAACGACTCTCTGATCCTGGATAGAGGCATGATAAAGACACAAGTCAGATTTTTTTTTTTTTTGACAGAAAAACAAGGGATGATCCATGTTCATTAAAGACACAAGTCAGATATTGGAGAAAAATAGTAAAGGAATGCCCCTTACATAATACTAGAATTAGGTTATTTAATTAGCCATAATTTTTATATTATGTCAATTTTCTTTGTACTAGGTTATTTAATTACTTATAATTTTTATATTATGTCAATTTTCTTTCTACTCGAGAGGAAGGGCATGTTAGGGGTGTTGTCTCCCCAACCCCCTAATATCATCTGCAACCTAAAAACCAACCACATTCCATAATATAGAAATACCCACAATAAAAAAAATACACCACGGTTTATATTGGTTCAATTTACCAACTTCGGCGTAGATCCACGGTGCATAATATAAAAAAATCCACTAATATAGAACTATATATATAAGAGGAAGCACTAAACTTTTGTCTCTCAATTTCTTTGTAATAGTACACTCTTGAAAAAAAAGATCAAAATTATGATAAAAAATGTTAAGAATAAAAGGTAACAAACTCAAAACTGATAAGATGAAGGATATGAGTTGTTCTACTCACAAGTCACTAGCGGAGTTTATTTTCGTGTAGGATTTCCACATTCTCCTCCTCGCTAAGCCCTGAAATTTAAGTCACTGACTGGATAAGAATAAGAAAGGAACTCAATTATGATTTTATGTAGTATTAGATAATTGTAAGTATGCAGTCACCAAAAATTCACAAAAAATTCACCCATAAAGGCAGAATTTGATTTTTAGTAACGATGAGGTGCATAAAGGAGCTGCACAAAAAATACACACAAAGAAAATAACAAGTTTCCAATGTTAATACCCTGAACCTGGATATTACAAATACCACGTCTTTTATAAAGATCATGACTAATTTATTTCATACTACTTGTTACACTAAATTTAAAAATTTGTAATCTTCAAATATAAGATATGTGCAGCCACAGAAAGGGAATCTACAATCTACAGTAAATAAAGTAAAGCTACAATCTCCGGTAAAGAAAGAAAATCCTTCTCCTATTTTCTTTTTAAATTTTTTTTTGCCCCTTAAAAAAAGGAGATTTACAATCTCCATAAAACAATTATTGACAAAGGATCACCATGAAACACTAGATACTAAAGATGACCCATACAGTGTCAAGACAAAATCTCCTTGGAGAAATATTAAGAGAGCTAAAAAAGCAACATAACAATTGTTGTAGCCGATTGAAAATAACTTAAATGCTCACATTGCAAAATTTGCGTAAATTTGCTTTAGCGGAAGCCCAATACAAAGATCCATTGTCGCATCTCTCAGGAACCGGCAGTGGAGGCTTAGACGGTGATACATAAATAGCTTTTAGCTCCACCTCGTCTACTGTGTTACCGGACTCTCTGAAAAACTAAAGAAAAAACCACTTGCATGCATCAGACGCTCAAACTTCGGATTAAGTAAAAGCTAACGGGCCTCTTTTAACGAACTCAACAAATATTATCTTCATGATCGTATCCCAAATTTTAAGGCCTAAATACTTAGTAACAGTTAGAACTAATATTAAATTATAATCTTCAACCCACATTATAACTTTAGAGTTTTGGCTCGATGGTAGAGGGGCTTTGACGAAGTGGTGTCAAATAATTCCATGTGTGAATCTTGACGGCCATGAATTTAATCCGAATTTAAAAAAATGATTGCAGTTGCATTCTCAACACGTAAAAAAGACAATCAACCTCGGGGAACATGATAGAATTAGCAAAAAACTATAATTCTCAACTCTCACTATAACTTTGGAGTTTTGATGCAATGGTTAGAGGGATTTAATTTAAGAGTGGCCTCCCTTAGCTTCATGTCTAAGTTGTTATCCTCCATTGTGTGTGTCACTTGCAGTAAACTACATGCAAAATTCAATTTTAGACAATGCTACCCATTCTTGATACCTACAAATAAACATCGATCTTCAAAGAAGCAAACAAGATATATTTTCATGCCCAGTTAAGTCCAGAAAAAGAGCATGGCATGATCTCATAGGAATTAGTAAACCATGTGAAACCAAACTTTAAATCAAACCTTGTTTTAGTTAATAACCTGGACAGTTTATTTCACAATTCCAATTCAAATGAGGTTAAACGTCTTATTGAGACAACCTCTAAATTCAAAATAAACAAACACAGCCAATGGCATGCATTGCACGTGTAATTATAGATGTCGATTCTCCAAGATCATACCACAGACCAAAAATCAAAATAAACCTATAGCTAATTTAATTTTTTTAAAATATTGAATTACCATTTTATAATGAGCAACGTCCTTCACAGTGGCTCCTGCAAAGGTGACGACGGCATTAACACAAAAAGAGACATCGCATCTCATGTTACGTGGTGCTTTCCTTTGCTCTTCCATTAGAACTATAATTAAAAAAAAACTGAATTAATTAGAACTATAGCAAAAGGAGAGCAAACAGGTAGAAAATTTGTAAAATTTACAAAACTCACAAATGAGTTCGCACGTGGATCGTGGTAAGAGGATTCCCATGGAAGGTCGAACGCTGTAGTCGCACCAATTCGTGGACGTCAACTAAAACATACAAGAGAAAAAAAAAACAAAGAAAACATCAGTTAATTTTTATGTGTTTTCTTAATCTATCCAAAAAAAAAAAAATCGATTAGAATTACCGTAAAGGCAATGTGGTCATCAGTTTTGTTGGATATAAAGATAGAGCACGATATCTGCTTCCTTAATTCAACTGATCAAACCAAAACTACGAGAAATTAAACGAGTATAAATTGGGAATATAACTAACAAATAAGACCCCCAACATTGATTGAGATTAGAAAGAGTAGTATCGAAAAATCTGATGGAAGGATATGTACTTACATGGGAATCGGATTTTTGTTGGTTTAACCTCAATTAGCTTGCCGGTGGTTGTTTTGAGATGAAGTCGTCGATGAATAGATGTCGGGAAGACGCAAACAACTTGCAGTGTGACGCTGTCTGGCTTATTATCTGCCTTCTCAGTGAACTGTAGGAAACCCAAATGCATGCGTCAGACCCTTGAACTCTGAACTCAATAAAATTTTAAAGCTGATCGCAAGCCTCTTTAACAAACTAAACAAATTTATTTTCATGAACGTTTCCGAAATACTGTGGCTTGAAGAAAGGCCACATATATAACCTCCTTAATTAGTTCCTTTTACGAGTTCTTGCAGTTTATAGTGCGTGTCGTTCTAATAAACTTCACACACAATAGAATTTTTTCAGGCATCACTACTCAATCCCCCCCCCCCCA
>BQKN01048863.1:0-11327 GCA_022839385.1 Asparagus kiusianus | reverse complement strand
CACCCCCACCCCCCGAGCCCCCCTCCCCTCCCTCCCCCTCCCCTCTCGGCAGCCCCTTCCTCATCGGCGTGTCCGTTGTTTTATTTACCTAAAATGTATGTTTTTCTACCGAGCTTTAGAATTTTTAAATTTTTATTATTTGTTGTTGAATTTAGTTTAAAAACCCTAATTTATGATAAAAAAATAAACGAGTTCAATTCTAAAAACCCTAACTTAACTACATGTTAATTCATTTGAACAACACTAGTAATCATATTTTTCTTAAACACTTATAAACCCTAACTCGTTTAAGTTTCATTCGTGCTATAAGTATGTGTGATTATTTAAGTTTGTGATGTGAAAATATGTGAAATAAAATTTTTTAAAAATAGAGTGATATATAACACATTATAAATTTTTATAATGTGTTATAATCCAATTTAGGTAAAAAAAATAACGTTATCCCTAGACTTCCGTCCAATAATTACATCTAATTATTTGGACTTATAATATATGATATACGACTCAGATTTGGGTAGGAGACGAAGTTTTCTCCCAAAAATGAGCGTTTATTTTATATTATAGGAATAGAAATTGGTACTGAAATTCGTAATTATTGGATCTGTCCTTCTCGGACGGGTTAGGAATATAGTTGTGCATACATACGACTTTGTATACTTTATATATTTTCATTCTTGAAAGTTTTGGCAGCACTTATTCGTTGTTCTCCGTGTACAATAAGCGTATGTTGTTCTGCGTTTCGGGTTATTACTGATACGCATAATAACATCCGCACAGTGTACAGGGAGAACAGCGGGTAGGTGCTGTCGAAATTTTTAAGAAATGAAAATATACAAAGTATATGAAGTTGGATGTAAGCACTATTATATTCTTAATGGATAGAAGCCTTCCTATGACAGCCGCAAGATTAGTGTAATTAGTTTCTACGTACGTTTTATATATATTTTATGTAGATAAATATTCATATTGTTAAATGATATATGAACGTATGTTTGACGTGTTGAATGTATAAGAGTAATGGATGTATTAGTAGTTGTGAGACTAATCATATTTAATAATTATATATAATTTACAGATGAGGATAATTCCTGACAAATCATGGATAGATATCCTAGGCATCATAGATTTCATGACACACGATACAAGGAGAGATGTGAAGCCTTCATGCGTTATGCGGAAATGAATCCGAGAAATTTAAGAAGCGGTGCTATGTATTGTCCTTGTTGTAGGTGTAGGAATTTGAAGCTGCAGAATAGAAATGATATACGGATTCACCTAATAAAATCAGGTTTTGATGAGAAATATAAATGTTGGAACTAGCATGGGGAAGGTATCACTGAAGATGAGGATCCAAATATGCATGTTGGTACGTCCGGTGGCCAACGAATAGATGACACAGAAACATTGTTGAATGATATTTTTTCTCGACCTACAGAATATGATGTTGATGATAATGTCGAGGATGATATTGGAGACAAAAGTGAAGATGATTACGAAGTTGAAGCTGAATAGGTAGGAGGTATCGAAAGTGTCAAAAATATTAATGATATGCATTCCTCCGCAGAAATAAAGCGAATAATGGAGCTACTAGAAGATAGTGAAAAGGACGTATATGAGGGATGTACTGAGTACTCCAGATTTTTATTTATGCTAAAACTCCTTTATAATAAGACACTTAGCGGTATGTCAGATAATTATTTTGAAATGCTTCTTGATTTGCTTCGGACTGTAATCCCTGGAGGAGAGAATAGCATACCCCAAACAACTTATCAAGCTGAGAAGATTGTCTCTGCTCTGGGTCTTGATTATAATAAGATTGATGCATGTCCGAATGATTGTATTTTGTACCACAAATCCAATAAAGACCTTCAAGAGTGTCCAACATGTGGAGTTTCTAGGTGGAAACATTGCACAAATTCTTCAACAAGGATTACAACGGAGACAGGGATAACACAGAAGAAAATTCTAGTCAAAGTGCTTCGACATTTTCCATTGGCTCCTAGATTGTGAAGATTATACATGAACAAGGAAACGGCAAAGAATATGAGGTGGCATAAGGATGATCGAAGACTATCGAAGGTAACAAATAAAATCTATAATATAGATGAGAAATATTCATCTTACATATAGTTTATCAATACAAACTTATATATTGTTTATATAGGCGATATCTAGAGAAGCTTAAGAATGAAACAACCAGTAGGAATGCAGCACACAATATTCAGAAAAGACATAAGAAATTTTTTTCTGATTGGTTAAGAATTGATATAAGTGTTTTACAATTAATTATTAAACATTTATAATAAAACATCACCTAAATATTCTCAAATTGTTTGTCTTAGGTTGAAAAATCACTTCTTGATGATACTACATTACCAGATAAAATTATTATTCATGCACAACGTCCTTGTCACGAAGTGAGACATTATAATGAGCATTCGGTGAATGGATATAAATTTCGAACGTTAGAGACCGATGATAGGAGGGTAACTCAGAACAGTGGGGTCATGGGCTTGTTTGCTCAAGAATGTTTTTCAAGTATAAGAGATCAGAATCCAATTCTAGCTGACATATTATATTATGGACAATTAGAAGATATTGTTGAGGTAATTTACTGGTTTGATAAACCAAAACAATGTACTTACACGATGTTCAAGGTTCGGTGGTGTCCTGCAAAAAAGCAAAAGGATCATTATGGATTTACACTAGTCAATCTTCACCGAGAAGTATATACAGATGAGAAATTCATTTTTGCAGAACAAGCTGATCAGTGCTTCTTTCTTATGTAGGTGCTACTTGGACCCCGACATATCCATCATATACATTCCATACTGACTTGCGGCCAAAGACACAGGACTATCTCAGTTTACCCTTACCTCCAGACTCTCATAAGTCCAAGGCTGACTCAAGGAAGTACCTCCCACGTGCTGCGAGAAAGTTACAGGAAATGCTTCCTATGTTGGAGACTAGGAAAGCTGATGCACTCGTAGCAAAAGAAAGAGAGATAGCAAATGGTAAATTGTATAAATACTTTTAATTTTCACATTTGTATATTATATGATATATTATCATGTTGTTATTATTGTAGGTGCTACGTCAGATTACATAGAGGGACGACGTGGCAGAGGTAATCCTGAGTCTAAACAACCGCCTAGAGGAATGAGGGCCATTATTAGGTGGAATAGTTCTAATTTGCCCGTTGGTCCTTGGTCGACCCGATTGAATGCATATATTGGGGTTCTCGTGCGTAGAACGACCATTATCAACTCTTATTTTCATTTTCGAGAATTACCATGGACCGCATACGAGGCGATATGGACTGAGCTTATGGTAAGTGCATATTGTTTTAGATTTTTAATTATTAATAATTAGTAATTGATATTAAATTATCCTTACTAAATGTGTATGTAAATCTACAGGACTGCTTCTGCCTTGAGGACTTTGAGGAGGCTTGGAATTATGTGTTTAATATCAAGGTTGAAGCAATCCTCAAACAATAGAGGCATGAGATCAAACATGAAACCTATGACAGGTATGAGGAGGACTGGCAGAGGTTTTTAAACCTCGATGACCGAGTTGACGAGATTCATTTTACGACTCTCCTCATGGATTGGGACAGCGATGCCACCAAGGTTAGTTTCATAAAATTTAATTTATAATTTTAAGATATTATTTTATTTTATATTTACAGATTTTTTAAAGAATAAAACCACGAAGGGGTCAGAAAATGGAAGAAAGAAGCTGCATGACCATCACTTGGGCTCACACTCCTACGCCAATCTGGAGGATGTTTATTGTCAGGATACGGTATATGTCATTTAAAGATTTAAAAGATCTTAATGTTTAGTATGATTATGAAATCTCATAATTTATAATATGACAGGGGAAATCATTAATGCCGATACACTTGAGGGCAAAAGAGGCATATGGTACTTTCGGTGAACAATATAGGGGTGATGAGAAGAATCGGGATAAGATCACGACAAATCTCGAGTTAGTGGTGAGACTTATACATATCTTGAGTAGTATTATTAATTCTATTTTGTTAACATTACGAGGAAACGGGAACACAAATAATATGGTCATTATCTTGAATTAACTATAAATTTGTGCTTTAGGAGGGATTTAAGACTGCATCCAAGGAGGCTGCTTCTGTGTACATTTCGCAGGAGGAGGAACAAACCGAGCCGGACCCTCACATGCTTTCTGCAGAGGGGAACATCAATCTCACACAGAATCTGATGGGTCATAATAGGTAAGGATGGTGAAAAATCGAATCAATTTGAATACTACATACTATTTACATTTGTTTACCGTTATTGAATTTGAGAGCAAAGTTTAATATTTATTTCTCCCTAATAATAGGAGAGGAAGATATCCTCTGCATGGTGTCGGAGCTTCACCCGATATAAGCATTAGATCATCCACAGCATCCTCCACACCATCTACATCGATGAGAACAGCCACAAGCAGTTTCTAGGCTATGCCATTTGTCGCACGTATCTCTGCGTATCTGATTGACAAAATTGACCCGGAGCTGTATATTCAGGTGACTAATGAGATGACTAGAGTTGCGCTGACGGAGAACTCGATGGATGATCTCATGAGGTATGTTATACAATATTTAGGCGGTGCTATTCCTTATAGCGCGTATGGTGGTATCATACAGGTCATTAGCTCGATTGGCGATAATTCCAGCGCTAGACAGAGTAGTGCTCAGGTACCTTATTTTTTCTTATATTTATAAACATATTTTTATCTAATATGTTATCAAACACCACATAATGATTATTCAATTAAACATTCAGAGTGGAGATATTGGAGGGAGCAGCACCCGTTCTCGTAATCGGGATAGAGATACCCCGTCGACGATGATGGGTGAGGTTTTTTTTATTTTTTATACAATAAATAGTTTTATTTGTTATAACACTATATTTATTCATGTTGTGTATCCTATCTTAGTCATGTGCATTGTTAGTATATATGTTGTTGCATGTGTATTAGACGAAACTGATTGATGTATATATTGAAGTGGATGGTTGGATTTGTACAATGTGTTGGATTTGGTTATATTTGGTTTTTGAATGGAATTGTTATGAATTTTGATTATAATTGGATGGTTGAATGTATTCACGTGTACAGTATTTTCTGGATGTATTCAAATATTAATGTAATTGTACAGGAAAATATAAAGTATAATTAATTTTTTTTCTGAAAAAAGGCAATCTAGATGGAATTCCGTCTAGGTTGATTAACCCTAGACGGAATTCCGTCTAGGTTGTAAAAAATCAACCTAGACAGAAATTCCGTCTGGTCTGCCATACCAGACAAAATTTTCGTCTGGTATGGCAGACCAGACGGAATTCCGTCTGGTCTGTCAAACTAGACTGAATTCTTTATTCCGTCTAGGTTGACTTCCGTCTAGGTTGATCAACCTAGATGGAATTCCGTCTAGTTTGTTTCAATCTAGACGGAAGCAAAATAAACGAACCAAACTAGACGGAACTCCGTCTAGTTGAACTAATCTAGATGGGATTTGAATCAACGTAGACGGAAATTTCCGTCTCGGTTGATCGTTTTTCTACTAGTGATATAATATTTTTATAGCTAATATAATATACTAAAGACATGTTTAATGTCATTAATTATTTAATAATTTTATATTTAGCTAATATTTATTATTTAGTTATTTTAATATTTAATTACACATCTAATATGATTAGCACATATATTAGTAGTCAATATATCAATGTTGTAAAATTATCTCACTTGTCCCAAATTACCCCAATATGAGAGTTGGGGTAAATTTGAACTTGGGGCCGAACTTTTTGCCTATATGAATGGGACAAATTTATCCCATGAGGATAGTTATCCCACTAATACTTTAAAAAACCAATAACACCATAAGCTAATTGTCTCGATCTCATTATAGCAACCAATAACATCATAAAAATATTATCTAAAAATTTATCCTAATTATCCAATATTATGATGGATGGTAAACGAATAATAAATTTGCCAAGGTGTTTTTAGATATTAGTCCTCGGAACGGATTAAGCGTTTTAAAATTAGTCCTTCAAATCTTTTCGCATGGTGATAGCTAGAGGGGCTAATTTTCAAAATACAAAGACGTGGAGGGGTAAAACGGAATACTTAAAGATTTTGGAGCACTTAATTTCAAAATATGAAAGTTGGGGACTAGTTCGTTACGATTGGGCTCGACACATCCGCCGTCTCATCAATGAACTGACACTTATTAAAATTGCTCATAACTTGTTACCTGTCCCCCGTGATTGCCGTCATAAACCAGTTTTATTATATGTTCTTTCTTTTTACATATAACTCCTTGTAGTTTTATTATTTGAGGATTGATATCTTGCTACAATTTCTGCTTTGAATTGACCAGGGGAAAAGAATATTTCTTAAATAAATATAAAAGAAAAGAAAAGAATTGAGAGATCCTATCACTCTCTTTTCTGCCTCAGTCAATGCATATTTACATATTAAAATTTGATTTTATCACTTGCAAGTTGCAAATATAGTATTTAGTATTAAACCTCATTTTATGATCACTGAAGGAAAATAAATAAGAAAAAAAAAATGAAAATTTCACATCCAGTAATCATTTGAAAAGATAACAGTAGTTGTATCTACCATAAAATATTGAATAAATGGTCTCGTGTAGCTAATATTATTTGTTAGCAAAATGTTAGGCGGACAAAACGAGTTGGCTGGTTTTCTCTTACTCACGTGATAATCACTAATTAATGAGGTTAAGCATTGATCCTCTTATAGCTAGGAGTTTAATTCACAAATAACATAAATATTAAAAAAAAACCTTTTAATTTTGGAATATTATCAGATAACCTCTCATGAATGTCAAATATCAGAAAACCCCTTTACTTTAGGAATTATTAGAAAACCCTCTAACAATATTAAGATTTTATCCCAAAAAACTAATAGTATTAACCGCGATTTTTTTGGCATGAGTGAGTAAAACCATGCAAGAGGATGTTTCTACGGGTAAAAATTATAACTCACACTTTTAAAAAGTTTTTTATTAATATTTTATAATTAAATAAGGTTTTTTATATAATCCCTAAATTTTAAGGGGTTTTCAATAAAGTCATAGAAAGTTATATGAGAATCGACTAAAATTAAGAGTCTTTTATGATATTAAGCCTAACATAAACTATTGGGACGATTAAGGGGAAGTATAAGACAAATTTTTAAAATAGACCCTATTAGGAATTTTAAAAAAAAATGACCCCTTTTAAATTGTCATTTTCAACCTACTTTCAGCCATCTAGCGGAAACTGGGTCGAAAATGACAATTAAAGCTTAAAAATTTCATGGGAACTAGAATCTCGTGAAGTTTAGTGTCTGATTACGACGCTAATGAAAAGCCACCCAAACTTCACGAGAGTTGAAATCACGTGAAGCTTGGGCACAACTTCGTGAGATTTCAACTCCCGTGAAGTTGTAGGGAGCAACTAACAGAGAGCTTGAAGTGAGCTCTCTGCCAAACGAGCCTACAACTTCACGACAAATTCATGAAGTTACAGGTCATGCACAAACATGCACACACTATGTGCATGTTCCACCTAATCCAAAATTTGTTATATATAGTAAAATTTCCGCCTCATTCACAACAACATACATAAAAATTCAATCATAAACATCAAATTTGCCACATATATACTGAATTACAATAGTATACATAAAATTCAACCATAAATCAAAATAATACACATGAAAATCACATAAATAAACAAAAATCAATCCACACAAGTAATAAATTTGAACAATCTAACTATATATATTCTTGAAATTCATAATTATACTCTAAATTTCACATACATCCTAAAAGTCCTCGCCTTCTTCCTCTCCCTCTCTTACACCTTCCCCTCACCCCCCACCCCGTCCCCGTCCCATTTGTCCATACTGATGAGCCACGATGGTTTGAGTATTTGGTTGTATATGAGGTTGAGAAGTGTCAACTCCATCATCACGCGCTGCATTATGAGAAGTACCGGCTCATTGGGTACTGAGATTCGACACCCACCAAAGTTCAACTTAGGTAATATATTGCCTGCTTGTGACCGTTGTCATCGTCTTGTGCGAGTAAAGCACTTAACGAGTGATTCATCACCTTGATCTAAATCAAGAACGATTTACCCCGACTTTGGTACTACGAGAACATGAGGATTTGAGAGATATGCTTTGATATCTTCAAATGTCTTTTGACAGGCATGGCCCAGATAAAAGATATGTCCTTCTTTGTGAGATTTGAGAATGGTTAGAATTTCCCGGATAGGTTCGATATGAATCGCCGGATAAGCGAGTTGCTCTTGTAGTCCCCTGAGTTATTTGAGGTTTCTTGGGGGTTGGAATTCATGTATCACCTTCATTTTATCGGGATCAATATGGATGTCCTTCATTGTGATGGCGAATCTGAGGAATTTGTCACTGGACATTCCGAGAAAAGACTTGATAGGGTTCATCTTTAATTGGTGACTCCGCATGAGATCAAACATTGTCCTCAAGTCTTTAATATGGTCGTCTTTGTTACAGCTTTTAACGACCAAATCGTCAATGTAGCACTCGATGGTCTTTTGGATGTGTTCTTGGAAAATCTTCGTCATTGCTCGTTAGTACATGGTGACTGCGTTCTTCAAGCCGAAGGGCATGACCGTGTAGTAGAAGATACCGAGAGACATTCTGAACGTAGTATGCTTTTCGTCATCTGGATACATCTTGATTTGATTATATCCTGAGAACCCATCCATGAAGGACATTCTCTTAAATTAACACGTGTTGTCAATAATGACATCCGTGATAGGAAGAGGAAAGTCGTCTTTAGGGAAAGCGGTGTTCAGATCTCTAAAATCAATGCAGATCCTAATTTTCCCATTCTTCTTCAGAACCGGAACGATGTTGGCAAGCCAATCAGGATGTTGCTCTTTTCGGATGAAGCCTGAATTAATTAACTTTTTAACTTTAGTTTCGATTGCCTCCATAATCTGAAGACAAAACTATCTTTGCTGTTGTTTGACGGGTTTGACATTCGGTTTGATGTTGAGGCGGTGTGTCGCCATGACTTGCATGTCTTCATAGTTCCAAGCAAAAACATCGATATGCTCCCTAATGAGAGCAACCAGTTCTTCTTTCTCGTCTGGTGGAAGGTTATCACTGACAAAATTGGTTTCGGGTTGGCTTCCTCGCCCATGTTTACCTAGATAACTTTATCCTTAGTGGGAGGTTCTCTTTATTCGAATCGGTCACTATATTGGATATTTAGGTGGTGGATCCATGGGTCTTCCCAAGTTGGTAGTTAATCATCTTCCTCCATTATGGTGGGATCAACTATGGCCATGTTCGACATCAGCCCTTTGAACATCTCTCCAATGCTGACGCGAGAGTCCTAATTTAAAGAATCAGATGAGTATCTATCTTTATTCGCTAACTGGTCAATGACTTGCCAACAACATTTGTCTTCGAATAAAGAGACATAGCCTAGACCTCTTCTGTATGCATAGTAATTATCAGGTTTCCCCTTTGGTACATAAGCAGCCTTAGTCGGAACTCGAGAATATCGACCGAAGCAAAGTCATTCCCCAAGTGCGAGATTGTATCCCCATTTTTCTATAAAGTTATGCGCTTTTGAACTATATTTAGACAAGTGAGGACCAGTCTTTTCATCATCGCTATTATCCCTTAAAAATGGTCTTGTAGCGGAGACATCTCCCCTTTACCGCAAATTATCTCCTTTTGACCCTTTTTCTTGGCAGGAATGACCATGGTCGTCCCGAATGAGTCTTGTATATACTTTTGTGTCACGCGAGATAAATGGAGTGGCATGTGTAAGTCGGGGTTATCGTATAACTCCTTCATTACCTTATTAAGAGAAGGTGAGTACTCTAAATCGTTATTTATTTTAGTTTCGGCAAGTTGCCAATTATAACTACCATCTGACGATTATCTACCGTCAAGATTGATTATAAAGGATACAATATCATTCAATACAAAATCACCATCATAATCAAGTCCAGCTTCGGTATCAGCTTCTTCTCTGTTGTATGTACCATGGGCTGATGTTCAGTATCGAATTCAACACCGTAAAGAAGGGAATCAGTAAAATAATTTTCCAACCCCTTAAAAGGTTGCTTATTCGCAACCACCGTTTTGACCTCACTAGTAGTGTCCACATATTTGAGACACTGATAGAGGGTAGAAGAGACTATAACATTAGCATGGATCCAAGATCAACCCAATAGTAAGTTATAGGAAGTCTCAGCATCAATCATATAGCATATGACCTCGGACTTCAGATTTCCAAGCTAGCACTTCACTCGGATTTTACCAAATGTTCTCGACCCACTGATATTGAATCTGTAGATAATAGTGCCTGTACAAGCCAACTTGCTGGCTAGAATTCAAGACTGTACATCAGTCGGAGTGGCATGATTCTAACAGCAAAACCCAGATCGACTTGGATCCAGTTGACAACATTAGAGCCAATGTATCCGGTGAAATACACAGGCTTGTCATGCTTCGAATTCCTTACTTGCATGCCCTTCTTGGTGAAAGTGATGCACAAGAATTATTTGACCGCAAGGTTGTAATGTTGAGCTGACGACTCTAGTTATTCAGGGATCGACTTGATCTGAGTGAGGAACACATCAAAATCAGCCAAGGCTTCTTGCAGAGCCTCCTTGGTGTCTTTAGATAAATGCAATAACTTGTATAGAGTTATCCTCGCTGAGATGTTAACCAATTGGGCCATAACATCGAAGCGGTATGGAACGTTCGAACTTCCTGGTTTGTCTCTCCTAATTGGACGATTGAATCGGGACTGCTTCGGGTTCTGAACCTCTTGGTGCTAGGGTTCTTTATCCTTTTGCTTAGCTGCAACCTCCTTTCGTTGAGGAGTTTCTTCAGAAGGTTTAGTAGTGGTGGTAACCACCCCCTGCTCAGCTGATTAATCGGCCATCTTAGGATAGTTTAACCTATACTTGTTCACAATTCTAGTGGCAAAGGAAGGTTCTCCGCTGTTAGCAAAAACTTCATGCTCATTATCAGAAAGTGGGAAGGTGGGGATCCCTTCGTCATTCCTCCAGAATCACTATGGTAGAGCAACAAGATTTTCCTTTACCTTTGGATTTGGATTTCTTCTTAGAAGAAGACCACGTCCATTGCTCATCTTGAAGTAGATCAGGATGAATCCAAATAATTTCACCGTTGGAGGTGTTGGCCTTTTTGTTTTGATGAAGTTTAACAAATAATTTACCACTAATGTTGTTTGTCTAGTGTTTGTGTTTGTCTAT
>BQKN01048862.1:0-12214 GCA_022839385.1 Asparagus kiusianus | reverse complement strand
CGGAATCTAAATTGTAATCGATTTTGAGAGAATACGAATCAAATTTTCTTTCATTGTCTTTTTACTGCAAATTTCCAACAAACAGAATGTTACTAGTATTTGGAAAGTTGGTAAAAAAGAATTTCAAGAGGAGAAATATTTCTAGTTGATCATAAAACCAAATAGTTTACATTTGCGATAGACCTAACCTCAACATTGCATCAAAACATTAGAACACCGATACTAATCAATTCTCTTGTGATACATTGTGTTGTTGTTGTTGTACATTCTGGTATGTAGTTGCATCATATATTTTCGATAGATTAGTGCATCCTTACTGGTATCTTTATTCTAACAATAGTATAAATGTTCATCATTTTAAAAAATTAATAATAAGAATATACCCTCAAACTCAAGTTGAAAACCAAAATCGAATTTAATCCTATCCGATTGGAGTTCCCATTCGAATTCAAATTTCTCAAAACAAATGGAATATGAATTTGAATCCAAATACGATAGTATTTAATTCGAATTCGGTCGGTTTCCACGTTTATTTGTATTTGTGTACATTTTTGTGGGTAGTCCGTGAAGATGTTTACATAATACCATCAAAAGAGGGAAAATCTATTCCTCTATAATAATGGTAGGATCCAAGATTTACTATTCATGCTACAACAAAATATCATAGCATTGTTATTGTAGAACAAACAGGAGGATCCAGGACACGCTATTTACTCTACAATAATTACTGTAGCATTAGTACTGTAGCACAACCGGGAACTGTAGTGGCTTGACAATGGTACTGTAGTATTGTCACTGTAGCTCAGGAGGATATTGTAGCGTATTTAAATACAGAATTACTGTAGCAAAAATAAAAAAAAATGAAGAGACAAACACGGGGTGCTTACGGTTAGAAATGAATGGGTAAATCCCACAACCTAGTTGACGTAAAACACAAGGTACACCTTTTTCAGATCCTGCACGCAATAAAGTAAACCTCTCCGGATCTGCATCCCAAACATCATGTGCCCGTGTCGAAATACACAGCAAAACAATCCCCCGAAACCGGACTGGTGTTTTCCTCCAACAATCACCCAACCCGGCCCCGGCCACCCTCATGTGTCACGAACCGCCCCATTTTGGCTCAATTGGGTGCATTTGGACTCACTCATTAAAGGTTGGGTCTATGAAGTTTCTTGGGTTTTCTAGAGTCTTCTTGCATATGACAATTATCTTGTATCTAGAAGATTCAAGGAAAGTCTCATGTAAATATCTAGGGAGATATTTTAGGAGAAAGGTCTAGAGACTCAATCCTAACCGTTGGATGTAGGAAAGATCTAGAAGGCTAATCATAGCCATTCATTGTAAGCTAGCCTCACCTATAAATAGGGGCTAAGGCATTCCATTTGTATCAAGCAAGAGTTGCTAAGCAATAAAGCAATAAGAGCTTCCACTTCCACTCTTGAGTGTTCTCTTCCATTCTCTTGAGTGAGTGTTTGAGGGATTAGGCTGACTTAGCCATTCTAGTGAGAGAAAGAGTGACTAAGTGCCGCACGGGTTCGAGTGAGGTTTGTGGTGAAAGAATCAGCCCGTGACACATGCACTGGCGCCCAGTCCAGTCCGATCCAACCCGTCCTTTCCCTCTGGACCCGCCTCAAGGTATTTTTATTAGGGATGGAAACAAATATAGTAGAATAGAATATCAAGGGCGTTCGTGCTTGTATTCGTTTAAAATTTCCCGATTTGATTAATTTCTTCGAATGTGAATTCGAATAGCATTATGCAACTAAAGAGCTACTTTTATTTGGTTAAAGAAGTTTGATTTAAAAACTGCCATACATACAGCTTGTACAATTTGTCAAAATTAGTGCGGAATTTAAATTACAAAATGCAAATGGGTCAAAAACATATTATCTCGCATGTAACAACTTATAAGGAGATCAAAATTTGATAACCGAGCGAATCAAAAATATTACATTTGGTTACTATTCGTTTGTGAACCGAATACTAAAAACTATTTGTGCTTTTGTTAAATGAATTACTGAATCGAAGACGGCATGATAGTTAGGGGAGCAATTAAGAACCTTATACGCAAAAGGTACATTGCCGAACATGCCCTTATAATCTTTTTACCATTTGCTAAAAGAACAAATTTTCGAAATAAACTCATTTAATTTTTTATTAAAAAAATCGACCCAATCCACTTTTTATTATCAAAACCGACCCATTTCGTGCCACGTCAGCAGCGTAGCCACGAAATGGGTCGGTTTTTTTTAAATGACGCCGCTAAATAGTCGGGGTTGCCAACCCCGACTATTTAGTTATGTCGGGGTTGGAAACCCCGACTATTTAGCTAACGGCAAGCTAAAATAGTCGGGGTTTCCAACCCCGACTAATTTAGGCTCCTCTCTAATTGGTCGGGGTTGGCAACCCCGACCATTTGGCAGAGACTCTGTCTCAGTCGCCGAGCGGTGAAAAAAGCTAAGTGACAATAGTCGGGGTTCACAACCCCGACTATTTGTTCACTGGGCCCGCGACCTATATAAAGGTCACGACTTCACTCTATCACTCATTTTCGGTTCCAGCCGCGTCTCTCTCATTTTCGTCGATCTCCTCCTCCCAAACTCTCTTTGAGCCACGGATCGCAGCTTTCAACCTCAATTTTTGTGCGGAATTCTAGGGGTGAAAGATCTAACAGGTACTCTCTCCCTTCTCTCCTCTTTTGACACGTAGAAATCTAGGGTTTTCTCTCCAAAACGAATTTATAGTGTTTGAACTCTATTTGTAGTGGTTTATTTAGAAATTTTATTCTTGTTGTAGTTGAAATTAAATATTTGGGGGCATAGAATACTCAATTTTAGGGTTTAGAATTTGGGAGTCAATTTTAGGGTTTAGGATTTAGGGGTTTACGGTTGTAATTGGGTTTTAGGGTTGCAATTAGATTTTAGGGTATTAATTGATAATATTTTTTAAATTTTTTGCATTTAAATGATATAATTTTGATTTGTATAGGTTGAACAGTATGATTTTTATTGCTTGCTCTTACGGTGGAACGATTAAGTATGGAATGAATAATATGCCAATGTACGTCGAAGGGGTGACAATTCCGTTAATGATATCGGAATCATACAGTTACCTTGACTTGGTTAATGAATTGCATGGAGTTACGATAATTGACCCACGAGATTGCAGGCTAAAAATAATATGCAATTGGCCGATAACTTATGATAGAACGTCCGCCGTTGAGATCTCAAACGATCATTCAATGAGTATTTTGTTTAATTTGAGTAAGTCACAACCAACGGTAGAATTGTTTATTGAAACGGTGCCACATAGTACGGGCCGAATATTCAACTCTCCAGGAGAATTCTCAAGCATGTTAGATTTGGAAGTTGAGTCTGAAGGCTTTCTTTCTGATGGTGAAGATGAAGATAGTGCACCACTTGACAACATGCAATTTGTGGGTGAAGATGATGAAGAGAATCCGGATTGGCCAGATGAAGCTTATGTTAATAATGAATATGTGGAGTACGAAGAACCACCCCCTGACGAGTTTGAGGATGATGAGTGGGTTCGTTCTTCCACAGTACATGATATCCGCATTGGTGAAAGTTCATCCAATAGAGGAGATGATGAGGAGGTTCCTTTCAGAGTTGGTGAATTATTTGAGACTAAAGACCAATTAGATGGAATGTATCTAGATCATGGCATACCTCACCAAAGGGCCATGAAAACTTCTATAGGAACGAGCTCGATCAAATGGAGGACGAACAGGTATTAAATCATAATATCTAAAAAATTTCAATCATTACATCATTTATTACTAAAATCCGCTTTACTTTATCTTTTTATAGGTCAAGTGGATGCCATATGAACAAGTTTTAGAGTCACTACCAGATATATGCACAGAAGAGCCGGATGTGTGGCGTGCTCGCGTCCCGATCATATGTTTTGAGATTGTCGAGATGCACGTGCCCGACCGTGTGCTACGACAATATATCCCGGGCCCTGTGGAGGTAATAGAGAGAAATCCCAGAAAAGGTGCACATCGTCAAGATTGGGAACATATTCACAGTGCTTACATTGGGAGGTGGGATAACAGGGAAGAACATTTAGTGATGGAGAGGGTTGACGCACCTGACCTAGGTGTGTATTTGCGGTGGTATTGGGGAATTACTCGCCGGTGGATATTTCAGGAGAACAAAGCCCCTAAGGAATACATACCAAGAGGCCCAGTTGAGAGAGAGTTGGTAAGTGTATAAGCAAAATATACAGTTACCTTGTGAGTTTTATTTTATTATCATCCAAATCAAAATAGCTTTCTTGGGGTTTTTATCGTATAGGTACAAGAGCTCGAAGAACTTTCTACTATGGCGCATGATGCAATCCGAACAACTACCGAGCCAGGGCCGAGGAACACGTTCCTTCGCATGATCAAAAAGATTCGGTCCGCTCTTCAAAGGACGCGTAATGCAAGACGAGATGGACGTGAGGAGCGACCAATTGAGTACGGTCGTCGCCGGTTCCGAGGACACACGGGGGCAGGCTCAAGCAGTGCACATGATGAAGCTGGCGGCTCACAGCAGGCCCAAGCCGGATGTTCACAGTCGGTTCGAGTCGATGAGGATGTCATGCACTCCCAACTTCACACACAACCGGACGAGGAGCTGATCCAAGCTCACGTCGAAGGTGAACGTGTCAGGGGGAGGGGGAGGGGGAGGGGGAGAGGGAGCGGGAGAGGAAAGGGAGTTGTATGCGATTGAAACTGAATATTATGTATCTGGTTGAGTATTGATAGGATGTTTGCGTTTGAAACTAAATATTATGTATTAGATTGAGTATTGATTATTAGTATGTGAATTGCATGGTATGTATCCGATTGATTATGGTTTTTTATTTGAGATTATTGATTGGTATGTGTGTTATTGTGATTGTGATTGAATTGTGGATTGATATGTAACAGCAGGAGTTTGAATTTCCAGCGGAGTTCGTATTTCCAGCAATTTTTAGCTGAAAGGGTCTGCCAAATGGTCGGGGTTGGGAAACCCGACCATTTTGTGCACGACCACAAAACGGTCGGGGTTCCCAAACTTGATCATTTTGTCGTAGCAAAATAAATAACCCCTACCTCTCTGCCAAATGGTTGGGGTTGCCAACCCTTGCCAACCCCGACCAATTAGAGAGGAGCCTAAATTAGTCGGGGTTGGAAACCCCGACTATTTTAGCTTGCCGTTAGCTAAATAGTCGGGGTTTCCAACCCCGATATAACTAAATAGTCGGGGTTGGCAACCCCGACTATTTAGCGGCGTCATTTAAAAAAACCGACCCATTTCGTGGCCACGCTGCTGACGTGACACGAAATGGGTCGGTTTTGATAATAAAAAGTGGATTGAGTCGATTTTTTTAATAAAAAAAATTAAATGAGTTTATTTCGAAAATTTGTTCTTTGCTAAAAACAACAAAGAAGAAAAAGACTGTTCTGTCGGGTCAAACCAAGCTCAATCCAAGTGGATGACCAACCGATGTCTCAGAATAGAAGCGCGTCCTCATCAAGATTGCACCCCAACTCGCCGACCAACCCTAGCTGTACTCCCAATAATAATGCGCCTTGAGCGAAACCTACACTTCTCAACACGTTACTCGTCAGCCTCAGTTTTCTTTACAACTTATTTTGTATATATTATTGATCACATATATAACAAAATATCAACTGCTCCTGTAACAAATGATCAAGGATCCAAATTAAATCAATGGAAGCAAGTTGGAGCTACGATGCGACCGAGTTGAGACTTGGCTTGCCCGGAAACCAAGCGGTTGACGACGAACCGAGTCGTAAACGCGCTTTCACGGAGGACAACAACAACAATGAATCCAAGTAAGTGTGTACAGTGATAATCTCGTGATGAAATATTTGGAGCAACTACAATTATTGCAAGCATTGTAATTGGTTTTGATGAGCAAATTAAAAAAAATGGCAGGGTACAAATTGTAGGGTGGCCGCCGGTGAGATATTACCGGATAAATGCCGTGCAGAAGAGGAAACCGGCGAAGGAGGAGGAGGAGGATATTAGTAGTACGGCAATGTACGTGAAGGTGAGCATGGATGGAGCTCCATACTTGAGGAAGATTGATCTCAAGGTTTACGAGGGTTACAAGGACCTTAGGTACAATTTGGAGGATATGTTCACTAGCTTTTTACTTGGTAAGTGAAAAATTAGTTCGAGGTGAGGAGAGAAAAAAAAGAAGTTTGGCCTATTTTGAGATATTCGCTCAAAATGTTTGGATATGTCACTTGACCTTCAAAAACTCCCGTGTTGTTTGAAGTAGATTCCAGAAAATGTAAAACTTTTTGGAGTTAGGTGGCGTTTGCAATCCTTTTTTGACTTATCTTAAAATGAGCCACCTCTTTGAAGAGTTTGTGAAATTTATAAACCGATGAAGAAATTATCTTACTTATATATTGTTGTTTATTTTGTATCACAGGTGAGCATGTGATTACGTACGAGGATAAAGATGGGGATTGGATGATGGTTGGCGATGTTCCTTGGGAGTAAGTATTTTTAATATTTAAAACCAATTTTCTTAATAATTAATTTTCTCCTAAACGTGATTTTAAATAGCTTTTATTTTTTTCTACGTAGGATGTTTTGTTGGATTTAATCTAATAAATCTAATTGTGGACACATATGATTAATCATTGTGTATTGCTATCATTTCAGGATAACCCACTAAAGTGATCAATTAAGTTGGGTTAATGGGTATTTAATTATAATCATGGGGTTATATGTGCAGATACCGGGTTGTAATTGTGATTTGTTGAGGGGCCAAATTGCAAAAGTACAACACCTATAAATAAGGGGTTATGGTCCCTAACCTAGGGTTAACTTCTCTAATTCTCTTCACCCCCATCTCAAGAGAGAAATTCGGCTAAGAGAGAACCCTAAGGTTAGAAGATCATCCAAAACCCAAATCAAGATCCAACAATGGATTCAGGTATAAGCTTCCGCTCTTTTGATTATTGTTTAATCTCTTTGAATTAATCATGGCTATATGGTTTTAAGATCTCAAGTTCTAGTTCTAACAAGTGGTATCAGAGCCATCTTTGATTTGTTCTTAGAGATTAAGATTAAAATTGGGTTTTTTGATCTTTAAAAAAAAAAAAAACTTGTTTTTTGATTGAAATCTGTTCTCGGATGAACAGTATTTTGTTCGGATGAACAGTGTTTTGGAAAATTTTCGGATGAACAGTAGCGAAAATTTTCGGATAAACAGTAAATTTTTTTCCGGATGAACAGTAACTGAAAAATCGCGGTGAACAGTAACTTTTTGGAATTTTTTGGATTTTTCTTTGATTTTTCCTTCAATTTTTTTCCGATTCTGGATCAGTTTTGAAAATAAAAATCAAAGATTTTTGTGTTTGTCGGCGGCGGTTTCAGTTTGAAACCCTAAGGGTTCGTAGCGAAATTTAAGGAGGTGGTTACCTCAAACGAACTTCGCGTTCGTTCAATTTTAACCGAGCTTCGCGCTCAACGAACCTCGCGTTCGTTCAAAAGTGAACCTCGCGTTCAACTCAGGTGAGCGTCAAGCTCAATTTTAACGAACTTCGCGTTCGTTCTAAGGTGAACCTCGCGTTCAACTCAGGTGAGCGTCAAGCTCGATTTTTTAACGAACCTCGCGTTCGTGCTTCGGACGAACCTCGCGTTCGTGCTTCAGACGAACCTCGCGTTCGTACTTCAGACGAACCTCGCGTTCGAACTTCAGCCGAACCTCGCGTTCAAACTTCAGCCGAACCTCGCGTTCGAACTTCAGCCGAACCTCGCGTTCGGACTTCAGCCGAACCTCGCGTTCGAACTTCAGCCGAACCTCGCGTTCGAACTTCAGTCGAACATCGCGTTCAGTGAACCTCGCGTTCAAATTTTAAACGAACCTCGCGTTCGTTCTCAAAAACAAACCTCGCGTTTGTTCTGTACTCATATTTTAACGAACCTCGCGTTCGTTCCTAAGTTGAACCATGCGTTCATTTTCAGACGAACTTCGCGTTCGTGCTTAAGTGAGTCTCGTACTCAAATACAGTCGAACCTCGCGTTCGAATTCAAGCGAACTTCGTGTTCACTATGGTTAAGCCTCAGTTTATTCATGGGTCCACTATGGTATACTTAATTTATTAAGTTATGGGTCCTAATTAAGCTGTGAGACCCCAATTAAGTTCAGTTGATTTAAATTAAAATTTTTAATTTAAATCTAATTCGGTTTTTAATCAATTATTTAATTCAAATATTATGACACTAAGGTATTAAGGTTGTCTCTCACTCCAAGTGATTAATTGAAACAAGAAGTTGCCAAAGTAACCTCTCTTGTGTAGATTGTTCATGAGGAATGTGAGATGTTTGTGTGTATGCTTTCGTGTAAATATTTAATCGGCCCAAAGGAAGGTTAATATTTATTTTAGACTGTATACACATCTGCGATGATAAGCGTGTGACAATTATAAGGTTTACATGTGAATAATGATTCGATCCAAAGATAGTTTCATTATTTGACATGAGTTATTGTCAATGTTTGATCATTGCAACAAGATATCACTTACAAGTTAATATTACTGTCCAAAGACTTGATATTAATGTTGTGCCGGTATCTTGGATGGGGATTGTCATTATTTGAATTTTATTGATTATGGTTATTGATGTGAGCATCTTTTGTTTTATTTCAGCTAATGCATCTGCTGCAACAATTTCTGCTAACATCAACTCAATTCCCATGCTAAATGGGTCAAACTTCAAGGTTTGGAAAGAGAACATATTAATTGTTCTTGGCTGCATGGATCTTGACTATGCATTAAGAACTGAACAACCCCAACCTCTCAATGCGGATAGCACTCCTGATGCAAAAAAGGAGCATGAGAAGTGGGAGTGTTCAAATCGCATGAGTCTTATGATCATTAAGCGCGGCGTTCCGGAAGCCTTCAGAGGCATAGAATCCGAAGGGATTACTAAGGCTAAAGATTTCCTTGCCGAAATTGAAAAGCGTTTTGCGAAAAACGATAAGGTAGAAACAAGCACGCTTTTAGCTCGCTTGATTTAAATGAAGTATAAGGGCAAAGGAAATATAAGGGAGTACATTATGGAAATGTCTCATATTGCTTCAAAACTTAAGGCACTTAAACTCGATCTTTGTGATGAGTTATTAGTGCATCTGGTTCTGTTGTCTCTTCCTGCACAGTTTAATCAATTTAAGGTCAGTTATAACTGTCAAAAGGAGAAATGGACTCTAAATGAGCTCATTTCATACTGTGTGTAAGAAGAAGACAGGTTGAAGCAAGATAAGACAGAAAGTGCTCATTTGGCCTATGCCTCTAAGGATAAGGGCAAGAAAAGGAAGAATGATAAGGAAGCTGCTAAGGGTCCAGTTGAGAAGAAACAACATAAGGATAATCAGGGTTGTTTCTTCTGTAAGAAACCTGGACATATGAAGAAGGACTGTACAAAATATCACGCTTGGCGTGATAATAAGGGTACGTTCCTTTCTTTGGTCTGTTCTGAGGTTAATTTAGCTTCAGTACCTAGAAACACTTGGTGGTTAGACTCTGGTGCTACTACTCACATAAGTGTTTCTATGTAGGGTTGTCTGAGCTACCGAAAGCCAAGTGATGTTGAAAGACACATCTTTGTGGGCGACGGTCAGTCAGTAGATGTGGAAGCAATTGGGCATTTTAGGTTGCTATTAGGAACTGGTTCTTATTTGGATTTAAAAGATACTTTTGTAGTACCGTCTTTTAGACGGAATTTGATTTCAGTTTCTGTATTGGACAAATCAGGTTATTCTTGTTCATTTGGAAACAATCAATTCAGTTTATCTTTTAATTCAAATGTTGTGGGAACCGGTTATTTAAGTACTTATGACAACCTATATTTGCTCGATACAATTGCCTCTTATAATGAATCCTTGCATGTGGAATCACGTGGTACTAAGCGTAAATTAAATAAGGAAAATTCAGCGTCACTATGGCATAAGCGCTTGGGTCATATCTCAAAAGGTAGAGTTGAGCGTCTTGTGTCTGATGGCATTTTGGATTCCCTTGATTTTTCGGACTTCGACATATGTGTTGAATGTATCAAGGGAAAACAGACCAAAGTTAAGAGATTAGGTGCCAACAGATCTTCGGATGTCTTAGAATTGATACATACGGATATTTGTGGGCCATTCCCTACGGAATCCTGGAATGGTCAACAATATTTTATATCATTCATAGACGATTACTCACGTTATGGGCACCTATATCTCATTCATGAAAAATCTGAGTCTCTGGACATGTTCAAAACCTATAAAGCTGAAGTTGAGAATCAACTCAACCGAAGAATTAAAACCGTTAGATCTGATCGTGGTGGTGAGTACTACGGCAGATATGATGGTTCAGGTGAACAACGTCCAGGACCATTTGCTAGATACCTAGAGGAATGCGGTATCGTCCCACAGTACACCATGCCGGGTTCACCTAGCATGAATGGTGTAGCTGAAAGACGAAACAGGACTCTTAAGGATATGGTAAGAAGTATGATTGCTCCTCTTCTTTACCAGAGTCACTCTGGGGAGAAGCACTTAAGACAGCAGCTTACATTCTGAATAGAGTACCAAGTAAAGCAGTTTCTAAAACACCTTATGAGCTTTGGACTGGTCGAAAGCCCAGTTTAAAGCACTTACATATTTAGGGATGTCCAGCTGAGGCTAGGCCTTATAGGCCAAATGAAAAGAAATTGGACTCCAAAACAGTTAGCAGCTACTTTATTGGTTACTCTGAACGCTCTAGGGGCTATAAGTTTTATGATCCCACTATAAGGAATATTTTTGAGACGGGAACAGCAACATTCTTTGAGGATGTTGAGTTTGGGGGGAGAAATAAGGTTAGAGACATTAGTTTTGAGGAGGAATTGGCTTCAGATCCAATCCATACAGTTACTTTTGACAATATTCAGGTTCCTATACCTGTTGTTGCTCAAGAAGTAAATCCGGAACCTCAAGATGATAATGTTGAACAACTCCCTATTCCAGAAGAACAAACTCAACAACCTCAAGAACCAGTGCCATTAAGGAGATCCACGAGAGAAAGGAGAAATGCTATTCCGGATGATTATGTTGTATTTCTCCAAGAACATGAGGAAAGTAGTGGAATGTTGGAAGATGATCTGATCAACTTCCTTCAGGCCATGAAAAGTTCTAACTCTCAACAGTGGATTGATGCCATGAATGAAGAGTACAAGTCTATGCAAGACAATAAGGTTTGGGAACTTGTCCCGTTACCAGAAGGTGCAAAACCAATTGGTTGTAAATGGATTTTTAAAACCAAGCGGGATGCAAACGGTAATGTGGAGAGGTATAAGGCACGTCTTGTGGCTAAAGGCTATACTCAGAAGGAAGGCATTGATTATACAGAGACTTTCTCTCCGGTTTCATCGAAAGACTCTTTCAGAATAATCATGGCACTTGTTGCTCATTATGATCTTGAGTTACATCAGATGGATGTTAAGACTGTATTTCTCAATGGCGACATTGATGAGATGATCTATATGGTGCAACCAGAAAACTTTGTGTCGGGAGACCCAAAGAATATGGTATGCAAATTAAGGAAATCCATCTATGGACTCAAGCAAGCTCCTCGTCAATGGTATCATAAGTTTCAACAAATAGTTATCTCGTTCGGTTTTGAGATGAACATTGTTGATGACTGTGTATATCACAAGTTCAGTGGGAGTAAGCATATTTTTCTGGTTCTGTATGTCGATGACATCTTGCTTGCCACTAATGATATAGGCATGTTGCACGAAACCAAGAGATTTCTATCAAAGAATTTTGAGATGAAAGATCTTGGGGACGCCTCTTTTATATTAGGGATCCAGATACATCGAGATCGCTCTCGGGGTATTCTTGGATTATCACAAAAGAGCTATATCGATAAGGTACTTAAAAGGTTTGGCATGCAAGATTACAGACCAGGTGACACCACTGTTGCTAAAGGAGACAAGTTTAGTCTCAATCAGTGCCCTAAAGGTAACCTTGAAATTCAGGAAATGCAGAAGATTCCTTATGCTTCGGCTGTAGGAAGTCTAATGTATACTCAGGTATGTACGCGTCCGGATATTGCGTACATTGTTGGGATGTTAGGCAGATACTTAAGCAACCCTGGTATGGATCACTGGATAGCAGTCAAAAGGGTTATGAGGTATCTTCAGAAAACAAAAGA
>BQKN01048860.1:0-16080 GCA_022839385.1 Asparagus kiusianus | reverse complement strand
CGATCTGTTCAAAGGAAAGTTGTAATTTTTTGTTTCTTTTTTTATTTCGATCTCCATTGTAACCGGCTCTTATAAAAAGACCGGATATTTGTAAAACGCATAAAGTTGTTTTCAAAGTTTGTAATGGAATCCTCAATGAAGAAGAACACGATTTTCCACGCGAACAATCTGGCGACCACAGTGGGAGCCAACAGCTTCGCTGCCGAAGCTGGAGCGTCGCAGCCGCGGATCTCGATCCCGGTCGTGGAGGAGGTCGAGTATGAATTTGACCAACAGAAGTACGAGGAATACGTCTCCTCGTCCGGATCTACCTCCTCCCCCAAGTCCAAGAAGTCCCAAAAGCTCTCCTCTAGGAGAAAGGTGCGTTGGTGCGATGAAGTTGAAGCCACCAACGACGACCTCACCCCAATCGACGCCGAAGCTGCGTTGAGTGAGGCCCTACCGACCTCAAAGAAGGTCAAATCCGCCATCGAAGGCGTGGTGACTCTCTCCAAGAGAGCCCGCCAGAGGCAGCGTCAACGCCTCGCGAAGTAATTCGCCAAGGCCATGGAGTCCGTTGACGGGGTCCGTTATCATGCGGATCTGAAGAACAAACGAGGCAAGCAGCCTCAACAGCAAATGCAGGGTGGTTCCTCTAAGCCATCAACTATGGAGTGGGTCCGTGTCAAACGGAATCGCTCGACTTTGGAGGAGCGCATCCGCAAACGCCGCGCGTTATTGGCGCAAGCACGGGCCAAAGCTGAAGAAGCCCGTCGGAAGCTGCAGAAGGAGGTGGTCAAGAAGCCGCCACCAACTCGCAAGGTTTGGAGGCCAAAGTCTGAAGCGGTTCAGGCTAAGGAGCAAGACCCGCGGCCTCCAAAGATTCAACACCCGGCAAAGCAACCCAAACAGCCGGTGATTGCCGCAACTGCCCTGGGAGATCACGCAGGACCATCCCAGAAGAAAAAATCCGTTTTGGAGCGACTCGGTCCACTTCCGAAGGAACGAGGTAAAGCTCCAGTTCAAGAACGCTTGGGGCCAATGAAGAAGCCCACAACAATGCAACACGCTGGGGGTCGCCGCAACCCTCAACACTTGGAGAAAACTGTGGCACCCAAGCGCACAACTTTGCGCATTCAAGTGCAAGATTCCGCTGAAGATTCACGTCCACGAAGACGCGTTTCGAGGCGTATAACTCTCGAGAGCCCGAAAAAGGTAATTAATCCTCAGAAGGAAATGTTGTCGTCCGAGGATGATGACATTATACCTGAGAAATCGTGCCCACACACGATAGGTTGCTCCGACTTTCAAACGGACGGGCTGTACTATCGTGTTGCGGGTACGAGCAAATCCAGAAAGAGAATCCCTCAGAGGTTTGAAGCTCAATGTCCGTGTTCAAAACTTATTCGGGCAGTACTGTCTGAGTGCAACTGTGTAAAGACAGTCCCCGAAAGAGTTTCCGTGTTCGAGAGACTCAGCAATGAAGCGCCAAGGCCAAGGCCCAGGCGTTTCCGAAGAAAAAGAGCGATGGTCAAAGACGGTGAACATTCAAGGGTCACTGTCAGCATGACCAACAGAGGAACATCGGCTCAGGATAACCCCGAGACGATTCCAGAAGCATCCCGACCCAGGACCCATTTACAGTCTGGGGCCATCAAGCGAGGAACGTACGGTAGGGTCCGGACAAGAGTACCTTCAGAAGATGAAGAATCAGACGCTGGTTCAGCCGTTGCGTCTGACAATACGGTGTCCAGTGAAGGGCAACCCCGCGAGTCGTTCATGATAAGCGCGGAGCAAGTGGCCAAGATGCTTGAAGATGCCATTGCCAAACAACAGGAAACCTTTCGGTTCGAGATGCAGATGGCCATGCAGAACATGAGAGAGATGCATGACCAACAGATCCAAGCATTAAGGAACCAACAAGGGGAACCAAGTCGTCAAAACCAGATTAACTTGGAAGATGAGGATACAAATGAAGCTCGCAACGTCAATAACCCTCCCATTAATCCAGGGGGTGGTAACGATAATGCTAGCGAAGACACAGGTGAAAGCCTGAAAATTAAGAACCTCGAAAGCAAAATCAATACATTGATTTCTGCTCAAGAGACTAAAAAGACGGGCATTCCCTGTCCTTACCCAAGAGAGTGGGAATCGATCCCATATCCGGCAAAGTTTAGTCTAATCAACTTCACGCCGTTTAATGGGATGGGTTCACCAACTCAGCATTTGATTTATTTCAAATCGCACTTGGGAGTCATCTCGGGTAATGAGCCTCTGATGGTGCGGTCATTCGTCGGCACTCTTCGCGGAGCTGCCTTCGATTGGTATCGTCGCCTCAAGCCTGGAAGCATAAACAGCTGGGACGACATGGAGACCAAATTCCTTGCGAATTTCTTCGACGACGACACTGAAATTTCTATCGGGACATTGCTCGATGAGAAGCAGAAGGACGGAGAATTGGTCGAAGTCTTCGTCAAAAGGTTCCGGAATAAGGCGATGAATTACCGGGACCCGATCAGCGAGGAGTTCATTCTTCAGACCTGCCACAACAACCTCTCGCTGGATGTTTTGGAAGCAATGGGCACAGCTCCATCCAAGACATGGAAGGACTTGAAGGTCCGAGGAGAGCAAGCTGAGCGGTTCCTCAGGAGGAAGAAGGCGGAGAGAGGCCAACCGGCTACAAACCCTCCGAAGCAGAACTTCAACCAGAAAGGAAAAGGTAAAACTCAGGTTAATGCTGTTGATGCTAACCAAACCTTTCAATTGCAACCTCAGCAACAGCAGCAGCAGCAGCAACGAGCTCCACAGCAATCGCAGCCACATTGACAGCAGCGGTCTCAGAAGCAAAAGTCTTCGGAGCCGAGGTTTCCCAAAGTCAACTCCTTTAAAGATGACGAAGTTCCCGGTATCTTCAAATATCTGTTGGAGAACGACAAGATCCAGCTGCCGGCGATTGTGGATCATGAAGGGGCCACTAAAGTGACGGACCCGAGGTACTGCGCGTATCACAGAGCGGTCCACCACCCAACGAAGTCTTGCTACCATCTCAAGGATAAGATCCAAGCATTGATCGATGTAGGGGTCATAACTCCGAAACCGGCCAAGAATGTGGGAGCAAATGCGGTGTCAATCAGCGTTGGATCAGTGCCTACAGCTTGGTTTGAGCCGAAGCGCGTCACCAAATTCGGGATGAAGACGGTGAATGATGATCCACATGGACAGCGCCAAAAGGGACTTGTGCCACACACAGCCCCGAACGGCGAAATCCTTTGGGTTCACCCCGACCTGATTGAAGATGAACAATGGGCCGGATCGTCATCCACGAAGAAATCTAAAGGGAAAGGAAAGTCTTGCTACGGAGTTTCCGCCATCCCAGGGAAAGACGACGAAGGAATCCCAGCTTTCCCACTTTCTGAAGATGAACAAGAAATCTTCACCACCAGAAGCGGGAACCAATACCATTTTAACTATCCGTCACATAATGAACAAGCAGCTAAGCTAGGGGTGACAAAACAAGGACCAGCCAAGACTCTCACAGAGATAGGGGTGATCCCAATTCCCAAACCGGCTGAAGATGTTCGACGACAGCCGGCAGATAAACAGAAAGACAAAGGATCCCAAGAGGTTCAGAACCCGAAGCAGTCTCGCTTTAGTCGTCCAATTGGAGGAGATAAACCGGGAAGTTCGAAAAATCCGCGTGTCTTCGACATTATGGCTCAGCTAGCCAACATTCCAGCAAGGATAACACTTTATGAATTGCTGCGGCTATCTAAGGAAACTAGAGAAGCCTTGCAAGAAGCCCTGGCCGATTCAGAGGTGTTCCTTACTCAAATCAAACCAGCGCCCGAGGAACTGGAACTGTCAGCCCAACAGTGTAATGTGGCAGTCAAGAACATTCCCTACATCACCTTTACCAAAGAGGACATGCAGACGAAGAATTCAAATCATGATCGGCCTCTATACTTCGTTGGGTACATTGGCTCCAGCGAAGTTAACCGAATCCAAGTGGATCCGGGTTCCGCTGTGAGTATTATGCCACTTCGACTGATGCACAGCCTTGGCATTTCAGTCAGCAAGTTGGCGTCTACAGGCACAGTCATATACGGATTCAACACCAGCGGGTCAAGACCTTTGGGTAAAATCCGGATAAAGTGCCAAATGGGCGATTTAAAGACGGAGGTCACGTGCTACGTGATTGATGCTGAGACATCCTATAACTTACTATTGGGTCGGCCTTGGATCCATAGTAACGTTATAGTCCCCTCCACTCTACATCAGTGTTTGAAATATGTCGACACTGATGGAAGAGTTAGGACGGTGGTCGCGGATAAGCAGCCATTCAAAGGGTACGAGAACTACTTCACAGATTCTCTCCTTTATGGTAACGAATCCGATACAGAACCATCGGTCCAAGGCACGGACAGCGGAGAAGAAGCTGATTCCGAGGCCGGATTCGATTACAATGGTGGTTATGTTTTTAATGACATTGTACCCTTTGTAATCAATCTCGACGACGAACAGTCGTCGGATGGCGGTTGTAACTGGCAACTTGCCGAACTTGAAATAAATAATGGTTTAGAGTACTCCTTGTCTTTTGATGATGTGATAAAGGGATTATACGATAATCCTGAATTATGTATGCCGCTCCGATCGTCGTATGTAACGAAGAAGCGTCTCCAACACTCTTTCGGAACAACTCAGATTATTCCCGCCAAAAGAGGGGGACAAAAAGAAGTAATCTTCGGTAAAGGAGAAAATCTTCCGGTGCCAGATCATTTCCTAAGAGAGGATGAAGATGGTGACAAATCTGGTTTACATTTATCTAAGTACAGTCCAGAAGCGCGCAAGCTCATGGAAAGACAAGGATATGATTTCACACTCGGAGAAGGTCTATACTTCGATCGAGGTTCCCGTGTCCCAGTCAAAGCGGCATATGTACCAAAGGGTAAACCGGAGGGCTATTATCGTCACAAGAGGGGCTTAGGATACGTTTCGTCAGATGACGAATGTGGCTGGCAAATCATAGATCAAATTGCTAACAAAGCCAAGGATCGGTACTTGCTAGATTCGTCAGCTGAAGATTCCGACACAAGTTTGGGAGAAATGTTCAAGGCCTTAATGTCGAACATGACAACGGCTGATCCATCTACAATGGAGGACGACGACCAAATGCCAACGTGGGAGGACCCATGGGTTCATCACCTAAACATGCAATATGGTGATAGGTTCGAACAAAGAGAGCCACCCACCGAAGACGAAGTAATCCAAGTTAACATGGGCGATGAGGCCAATCCAAAACCCATATTTATCAGCGGTAGTCTTCCATCAGATGAGAAGGAGGAGTTAATTGCCCTTATCGGGGAATATATCGACGTCTTCGTGTGGAACTACGAGGACATGCCAGGGCTCGACCCCAATGTGGCTATGCACCGCCTCGACATCAAACCGGATGCTAAACCTGTCAAGCAACAACAAAGACGGTTTCGTCCGCAGATTATGGAAGCCATCGAGACAGAGGTCAAGAAATTGATCGACTCAGGGTTTATCCGGGAGGAGCAGCATCCGGATTGGTTAGCCAATATCGTCCCAGTCATGAAGAAGATGGCAAAATCAGGATTTGCATCGATTTCAGGAACCTGAATGAAGCATGTCCAAAAGACGATTTTCCTCTCCCAATCACGGACGTCATCATCGACAATACGTGCGGATTCGAGAGAATGTCTTTCATGGACGGCTTTTCGGGGTATAATCAAATCAAGATGCATCCCGATGACGAAAAGCATACAGCATTCAGAATGCCCCTCGGTGTCTTCTGCTACACGGTGATGCCGTTCGGTCTGAAGAACGCAGGTGCCACATATCAACGAGCGATGACTAAGATTTTCCAGAAACACCTCAGGAAAACAGTTGAATGCTACGTTGACGATTTAGTGGTAAAAAGCCGCAGCAAAGAAGATCACATCAAGGACTTGAGAACAATGTTTGATCTCATGCGGAGTCATCAATTGAAGATGAATCCCACAAAATCCTTCCTCGGAATGTCCAGCGGAAAATTCCTTGGATTCGTCGTTACCACCAAGGGTATACATATCGACCCAGACAAGGTAAAGGCGATAAATGAATTGCAACCCCCGAAGAATCTGAGAGAACTCAGAGGATTGCAAGGGCGCTTGGCGTATATCCGGAGATTCATTTCAAATCTTTCCGGGAAGTGTCAACCATTCTCTAAGCTAAACAAGAAGGGTGTATCGTTTATTTGGGACGATGCTTGCCAGAAGGCATTCGAAGATATCAAGGCGTATCTGATGAATCCCCCTGTTCTTGTTGCACCAAAATCAGGTAAACCGTTCTTGATTTACATCAAGGCGATGAACCATTCGGTAAGTGCTTTATTAGCACAAGACGATGATAATGGTCACGAACAGGCAGTTTATTACCTAAGTAGGACCTTGATAGGCGCCGAGTCTCGGTATCCAATGATCGAGAAAGAATGTCTCGCATTGGTGTTCGCAGTACAGAAGATGCGACATTACTTGGTTGGCCAGACGATTTACGTCATTGCCAATGTTAATCCGGTACGGGTGTTCATGACTCAACCAGGTTCGATGAATTGGCGGTTAGCAAAGTGGGCCCTTCTTTTGTCCCAGTATGATCTGCACTTCAAACAGCAGAAGTCGGTCAAAGGACAAGCGATTTGTGACCTTTTGGCGGCAAGCCCGACAACAGATACGGTTGAAGTATACGATGACTTGCCGGATGAAACCCACGAGGTTAATACCACGTCACACCAATAAGTATGGCAGTTATACTTTGATGGTGCTTCGAGAGCAGTTAATAAGGCAGTAACCCCTGGATGTCCTAAGGTCACTTCCGGAGTTGGAGTTGTCTTAGTTTCCCCAGGGAAGCACGTGATGCCTCGAGCTTATTCACTAACGAGTCCGTGCTCTAACAACGTAGCTGAGTATAATGCACTCCTCATAGGACTCAGTTTCGCCAAAGAGCTGGGGGTCGAATATCTCGAAGCCTTTGGAGATTCTCAACTGATTGTCAACCAAGTCCGTGGAGAGTACGAAGTCAGGAACCCAGACCTGATTCCATACCACCAGGAGGCCGTCAGAATGGCAGATTCTTTTGAAGAATTCTATATCGAATATATCCCGCGTCTTCAGAACGCTCATGCAGATGCACTAGCAGCACTAGCAGTATCACTCGCGCAACCGCCCGAAACTGAACTGCTAGTCACAGTAAGATCACACCAACTCTGTGTACCCATATACGATATGGATATCGAAGAGGAGGAAGATAGAAACGTAAACGCCAAAGAGGTGAACTCAACCCAAATCGGGTCTGAGTCCCGAGATTGGCATTTTCCCATCATCGATTACGTCCAATACGGTGTTTTGCCGGAGGACGTAAAAGAAAAAGAATCTATTCGTCGAAGAGCACCACGGTTCTTTTACAATACCGAGACCCGTACATTATATCGCCGGGGATATGACGACTTACTTCTTCGATGCCTTTCAAACGAAGAAGCAAAAGAAGTTCTTAAGGAAGCACATGAAGGAGAATGCGGTGCTCATCAGCCTGGTCCCAAGCTGTATGATCGAATCAGAAGAATGGGATATTTCTAGCCAACAATGGTTCGCGACGCGATCGAGTACGCCCGAGAATGTCACGCTTGTCAAGTGCATGCGAATTATATGCACCAACCACCGGAGCGATTACACACATCAACCACGTCTTGGCCATTCGAGACATGGGGTATGGATATTATCGGTCCTATCTTTCCTTCTTTAGTCAAAGGTGATCGATTTATTCTCGCTATCACCGACTACTTTTCAAAGTGGGCTGAAGCCATTCCGCTTAAAGAAGTGAAGACGAACAATGTCATCAACTTCATCAAGCATCATGTCATATACCGACACGGTGTGCCGAGGCGGATCATTCATGACAACGGTCCGCAATTCATAAGCAACGCCTTCATCAGGTTCTGTGACAAATTCAAGATCCAAGATGTTTCGTCGACAGCTTATTACCCCGCTGCGAACGGGTTAGCTGAAGCTTTCAACAAGACGATCATCAAGATTCTGTCAAAGCTCATGAAAACCAACAAGCGAGATTGGGACGATAAACTCGGAGAAGCACTCTGGGCTTATCGCACTACCATACGCACACCCACGGGAGCTATCCCATATTCGTTGGTGTACGGATGTGAAGCTGTGCTACCCCTGGAAGTTCAAATCCCCTCCCTTCGGATCGCTCTCGCAACGGAGATGACGACCGAAGAGCAGCATCAGAAGCGTCTCGAAGAACTCGAAAGGCTGGACGAAAGGCGCTTGGAAGCTCAACAACACATTGAGTTCTATCAGGCCAGGATATCCAGAGCTTTTGACAAAAGGGTTCGCTAAAGAAGCTTCAAGGAAGGAGATCTGGTCCTCGCTACTCGTCGACCAATAATCCTCACCTCTAAGAAGAAAGGTAAATTCGAACCTAAGTGGGAAGGACCATTTGTAATAGACACAGTTTATTCAAACGGTGCTTACCGCTTAATTTCTTTAGAGGGTAGCAGGCAATTAATGCCAATAAATGGGAAGTTCCTGAAGAAGTACTATCCCTAGTACGTTCAGGACAACTCATTTATCGGGAAGTTCCTCGAAGAATATTACACTTAATATTCTAGAGAATAACCCAAATTTATTTTTCCACCAAAATCCCTCGCTGATCAATTTCAATTGACAGTGAGTCCACCAAAAAGGTTCACTCTCAGTTCGGAGTCCCCTTTCGATGAATGAAAGAACTCCATTTCTTTTCTCTTGGGTTCAACCTTTTTATGGTTGTAACTGAAGTTGAAATTTCTCTTCGATAAACGAAGAACTCATTTTTTTCGATCAGATAACCAATCCTATAAAAGGTAGGTTTATCTAGATCTTCCGGATTCTCGGAGTGGAGATCCCACTTCTAGTTTCCTTCTTGCACTGGAAATAGAATATAAAATTCTTCCTTTCCAGAAACAAGGAATAGAATATAAAATTCTTCCTTCCTTGTTCAGGGAATAGAATATAAAATTCTTCCTTCCCCACATCAACTCTTTTTCCAAAATTTATAAAATTAAGATTCATCTTAGGTATTTTATCCCGAAACCTAAGCAGGGATAAGTCTGCGCCTAACACGCGCTGCCGGTTTAGTCTTTTTCCGATTGAAAAAGACACCAGAGTTCGACTCTGGGGTATTTTATCCTGAAACCTAAGTAAGGATAAGTCCGCACCTAACACGCGCGGCCGGTTAGTTCTTAACCGTTAAAAAGAACACCCGTCCGCATATTCAACATTGTGGCAGGTTGTTATTAATAACACCGAAATCCATGCCTCATACGCATGGGGAATTTTATCCTGAATCCTAAGAAAGGATACGTCGACGCCTAACACGCGTCGCCGGTTTGGTCTTTATCCGTAGAAAAAGATACCAGAGTCTGACTCTGGGGTCTTTTATCCCAAAGCCTAAGTAGGGATAAGCCAACATCTAAAACACGTTGCTGGGTAGCCTATTCCCATAACAATGGCAAAGCCTACATATTCAAAGTTGTAGCACAAAGTCTAAGGGAGTTCATTCCTTTAGCGCAACGTCACATGTGGAACGGATTAAAACAATCCGCATGTAAGCCCGACTCAAACGGTAGTCGGTAAGAGCACATCAAATCCGTTAAAGGCTGAGGATTTGCCAAAAATCCTAAGTCAACGTCTCACACACGTTGCTGTTTAGTCTTTTCACAGGAGAAAGACGAAGTCTACGTATTCAACGTCGTAGCACTAAAAGGGTTAACTCTTTTAGCTTAACGTCACGTGTGGAACGGATTTAGACAATCCGCACGCTAGCCCGACTCAAACGGTAGTCGGTAAAGGCTAATCAAATCCGTTAGAGGCTGGGGGTTGGCCAAAAATCCTAAAGCCAACACCTCACACGTGTTGCCGGGTAGCCTATTCCCGTAACAATGGCGAAGTCTATGTATTCGACATCATAGCACAAAGTCTCAGAGAATTCAATCTCTGAGCGCAACGTTACATGCGAGCGGATTTAAACAAATCGCATGCTAGCCCGACTCAAACGGTAGTCGGTAAAGGCTCATCAAACCCGTTGATGGCTGAGGGTTTGCCAAAAATCCTATGAGTATTGTGGTCAATCATTTCAAACGGAATGACGAATCATAATAAATATAAAAAGGAAATTCACTAAAAGAGTCAAGAGTCAAAACACTCAGTAAACAAAATCAGACATCAAGACTGTGGCTAAAAATTTGCTGGCTGACCTTAGACAGCTTCTCATCATAAGCTTGCCTAAGTTCAGCCCTAAGGGATTCCTCGGTGGCGGTCGAAGTCTTCGCAGCAGCCTCCTCGATCTCGATTAGCCTCTGCTTCAAAGACTTCAACTCATCGGACAAAGCCGTACAGGCCTGCTGGTCCTGTGCTTCTGTCATCTGAAGAATGCCAAAAGTCTCCTCTTCTTCGCGGAGTTCTTTTCTAAGCTGATCTATCTTGGTCCCACAAGAAGTAATAGAAGAGCGGAGCTCGGCAAGTGAAGATAATCTGGTAGCAAGGCCGGTCTCAACCCGAGCTACTCGGTCTCGCTGCGCCTGAACCTCAAGACTAGCAAGAAGCTGAGTATCGCGCAGTGACTGTAAATGGGTCTCCAGCTCAGCAGCAATGAAGGAAGAGGCTCCGGTATCTCGAAGCTCACGAAACATCTGAAGCTCATGCTCTAGGCAGTCGATATCATCAACTATGGCCTTCGCCAAATCTGGGTATCCTGCTTCCCTTATCAAGTTGATTCTGGAATTAAGGAGAGGTTTAAACTGGTGAAGTGAAAGTCCATCGTGAAAGAGCTTGCCGATCATAGCATTCACAAAGGAGAAGAAGGAACGAACATCTATGCAGATGACGACCTTGTCAGGATCGTCGTCAGATAACAACTCCTTCACTAAGACATGAAGACGAGAAGAACGCCCTACACAAAAAAGGGAGAATTCCGTCAAAAGTCTTAATAAGAAAAAGGGATAACACTCTTCAATGGGTTAACTTATACCTTCTTCCTCTTGATCCGCTGGGGGTAGTGGAGGTGTAACGGCTGTAGGTGCATCAACTGGTATAATTGGTCTCACAGCCGGCTCAACAGGGTCTTTCTCAACAAAAGCTCCTGCCAGATACAAAACAGAATTCGCAGAGGCGTTACATTATAGTTGCATTAGTCAAGATTGGCTAGTCCTATAATTAACTCAGAAAGAAGCACATATCTTCAAAGAAACCATCCTCGGGATTTTCAGCGAAGGCGCGCTCAGAAAACATATCCCCAGGTAACTGGTCATCGATCTGAGGAGAGCTATATATGTAGCGCATCATGGGAGTGTCCGCAAACAAGCTTCCCTCGTCAAAGTCATCGATGGAGAAATCTGATATAAAAAAATATCAGTGCCAAAGAAGAGTGAAGAGACTACAACTAATGGAAATGAGTTACCTCTCACGGGTGCATCAGCCTCTTCATTTCCAGGATTCGCCTCCTGCAAATTATCTGAAGAAGCAAGAAGTAGAGGACAGTTAGAAGATACACAAATTCATTCGTGTATTATCTAAAGAAATACGGTGTCAGTGTTAGATGTACCTGGATTCACGGAATCGGGTCCTACATTGATCTCCTCTCTAATGTCAGCAACCCCTGTAGGCCTCTCTACAGGGGGTGGTGGGTCAGACTCATCGGGAGATACGAGAATAGGATCGGGACTCATCTCATTCTCCCCACGCGCTCCTATATAGAGGTGGAAAAGTATAAGTCAATGTGCTGAATAACCAAGGGAATGGTTTTCAGGATAGATGTTACCTCTATCACTAGCAGGATCGTCACCAGCAAAGTCCATATCTGAGGCTCGGGAAGCTGCACGCGGCTTACGGGCTAATCTCTTCCGCCTAGCAGTGGGGATCGAAGGTCTCGCCTGAGGAGGAGGAAGAAACTCTTCATCATGATCAACTGTGGTCCCTGAAACGTCAAACCATAGTCAGTTTCAATATTTCTGGAAGATAAAGGGAAAAGTTGAATCGCAAACCTCGCTCAGAAGAGTCATCATAATCTTCGGGATCCCCGCCTGAAGCCTCGTCTGTGGAATGGAATGTCCTCTGGCCCTCTTCATCAATTCGGCGAGTCTTGTTCCGCGCCCTCTGTGCTCGAGCGTTCTCCCGAATCCTAAGAGAATCAATCTGAGAAGCCTTCTCAGCCTCTATCTCTGCAATCGGCTTCACGGGGACAGTCTTGTTAGCTGCTAGTAACCACTTGCAGCTCAAGAAAGTGAGGTTCAACTGTCGATCAATACTCGGGAGGCTGAACTTAGCACCAGTACAGCCAGTCACGGTCCACAACCATGCACGGAGACCGTCTATCAAACCACTATGGGTCCGAAGCTGCTGACGAGGATTCCCGATGTAGAGCTGATCATAGCCAAACTGGCGAGCGAATCGGCAGGGTAGATATGGCTCTATGAAACACTGATCCCTCACCCGAAAAGTCAGATAGCCAGGCCTGATATTCACCAGCCAGTTGAAGCAGCCAATGTCTAAGTGAGTCCGATACTCTCTCGGTCTCTCATCGTCTATCAAGCACTCGCCGTACCGGCCGGAGAACTGCGGAAAACAAGTGGAGAATGCCCAACACTTGTGGACCTGCAGCTATTGTCTGACATCAGAAAATCCTCGGCCCTCCCACCTGCCATTCTCAAGCAACTGTAGCAGGGGAACAGAGTGATCTGGGGCGTTCGGCACCGACATCATATCCGAGCGGTGGAGGACGAACCAGGCCATCAGATAAGCGTACGGAAGCTCCACCTTAAGAGTAGGAATCTGACCTGGCAAATCGGTCTCCCTCCGTGTGAAGGCACTAGAAAGCTGTCGAAGTCCTTGGTGAATGTCAGCTACCATCACCGGAAGAAGTGAAAGCTCTTTCTTATAAGCAAGCTGAACGGCCGGGTAGAGCACCTCTAAAGGCAATGCATCACCAGATTGGTATGGAACCACACACTTCTTCAACCAAATAGCGAGATAACCGGCGAGAAGAGTCATCGGCCGAATCGAAGTGGTCGCATGCCATAAGAAAGATCTGAATCTGGTCTTCGCAGGGAAGCCACCCTCAGGACTGCTAGTGGTGTAGGAGTGAGCATCAATCTTCTTCAACAAACTGTTCACCTCTGAGGGAGTAAGTGAGGCCAACTCACAAATAACCTCGCCAGAACTGTTCTCCAGGTTCTTGAATAAATAGTTCGCAAACTGCTTCAGACTCACGGAGGCCTTGGTCCTTTTCGCTAAAGGCTCAGACTGTGCCAAAGCAACGTGATAATGACAAGTGAGATCCCATAGAGTCTCATAGCGATCAGGCATGCGATCCTTCAACTGGTCCAATTCACGATTAGAGGGAAAGTACTCCTGGTATAACATCTGTCCCATAGGCAAGCCAGAAATCCGGTGCATCTCGTGAAGAGCCAAGCCCAACTCCCCCTGCCGGGTCAGAAAAGTGTTCGAGTCTGGATTATATAGCTCGAACAAAGCACAAAAATGTCTCAAACTGACAGGCAAGCCATACATGGTGGCACGAACGGCTGCATACAAACCGCAAGCGTGCAACTCCTCGCCCCATCGGCTCAAGACGTATGTCGTCATGCGACTCCACCAAGACTTGTCCGAAGAGTGGACCCAACCATAAATCCTGTGACGAGTCGCAGGCATCTCCCGTCCTAGGGCAGCGAGGCGATTCCTCAAGGTCAAAGCAGTGGCGAGAAGCTCATTACGTGGTGGTGCATCTAGTCCCAACACTCCGGGATGTAATCCGGTGATGTGACTCCTGCTCGAGCCAGGAGCTGCCTGATGGGTGATATAGCCGCAATGGACGCTCTCATGATCCTCTGTCAAGCGCCACGACATCTCCCGTGTCACAGCCTGACGCCTGAGCTCAGTCAATGAGCGATGCCGAGGAATCTCCGGCAAGTATATGAAGCCACTGCCGGTCTTGTGGAGCCACTGCTCAGCGTCAATGAATACGGCTTCTGGGTCATCGACGGAATCACCAAACAGGAAGTCGCTCTTCCGAAGAGGCTGAGTAGAGCTGGCATCCTTCACAAAAGGCGCATCTGTGATCAGCTGACGAATGGCTCGATGACTACCTTCCCTCACCACCTGGGCAACCTCAGTCGACGTGCCCGAAGCAAACTGAGGAGTAGCTGGAATAGGAGAAGGATCGTCGGAGATCGAGTAATACTCGCCACGACGCCCACAGACTGCGTGGGACGAGAATGATCCAGAAGGGTATCCCACTGCAAAGTGAACAGTTAAACACTGATTAGTCCCGATTATAAAAGGAAATTGAACTCATCTTACAAATAGTTAAGATAGAGTCATTGCCTTATAAAGGGTGAGACGATTTGGCCATATTGTGCAATTACAACACAGGGTATGTCAACAACATATCCCTGCCTTATAAAGCGCAATGTAGCGTCAAATCGCCCCCTTTAATTTTGAGATATGGTTTTGACCAAGCAAAACATATCTTTGAAGCGTCGATCCTCACCAACGAGAATCAAGGCTCTTCCCGATTGCCTCGCCAAGGAGAACAACGTGGGGTAAAATGGATCAATTTGCAAATTCTTAAGAAAAGAGGGGTTAATTTGCAAAATTCTCAAATATGCCAAAAGCGTCGATCCTCACCAAGGAGAATCAAGGCTCTTCCCGATTGCCTCGCCAAGGAGAACAACGTGGGGTAAAAAGGATCAATTTACAAATTTTTAAGAGAAAAAGGGCTAATTTGTAAATTTCCAAATGCTGCCAAAAATAGCTCACCAGCATAGGAGGGAGGCGCGCCATCAGCCGACATAGCAGGGGAACGACCTCTCGAGGCACGCGACATGACGAGCTGCAAAATAAATGAAGAAGTCAGATCTAGAAAAAAGATCATTTTTTTATCAGATCTACCCCCCTGAAAGATTAACTCGAGGCGTCAAATCACACCCTCAACCCTCACATGCGATCCCACAAATGCATAAATTAAAATTGAGCATGAAAGAGATCAAAATTGTGGAGGATTTACCTGAAGAAAGACTCGAGATCCAACGAAGATGAGACCTTTTAGGAAACTTTCACCACGTGCTCGAGGGATCTGAGAGGAATTCTAAAAAATGGTTTTTCGAGGGATTTTTCAGTTCAAGATCCAAAGGAACCCTAGATCTAGGACAACTATCCAGGTTTGAGGGAGAACGGATGCTCGAGGGAAGAGAAAAGTCAAGAAAGAGATCAAGGGGGGGCCGGCCCTAGAGAGGAGGAAAAGAAAAGAGAAAAAGAAAAAAATGGACCCCTATTTATAAGGTGAACCAAGTTGAACCGGACCGGACCAAGTTGAACCGAACCGGACCAGTCCAGATCAGTCCAAACGGGGTTGAATCGAGCATCGAAACGACTCCGAATCAATTGAGAGTCTCATCCTTGGTTTATTCCTGTCTCTCCCACACATTCGGAAAGAACGGAAGAAATCTTTTGAGCCAAGTTACTGCCTTTTTGGCTCATTTTCAAGTCGGTTCAGCTTATTTCGAGCACGGAAATACTCCAATAAAGTATACGAGTATAAACTATTCCCTATTTATTGAGAAGTTCCTGGAGAATATTTTTTTCTAAAAAAAAAATATTCTTAAGGATAACTCAATAACACGACACCGGACAACACATCGCAAAAAAAAAAAAGACTCAACACCAACGATCGGGGGTTTGTTGTACATCGAACCAACCAGCACAAGCTAAAAGATTGAAAAATCAGGAATCGACTTCAAGTTCAAATTCCGACGACGGTCAGACAATAAATGCAGCATCGGAATCCTTACAAGCGTTCGACGAAGCACCGAATAGCCTGAAGGAGCGAAGGAATACAGAACGAAAGTCGTTCCAGGTCCCGTTACACCGACAAAGGGTAGGGACAATCATATCCAAAATATTCCAGACTCCTCTATAAAAGAATGAGGCTGGAACATTTTGGAGGGGGTATCTGTAGGCGTGTAAAATTGCCTATAGGTCCCTTAGCTTAGCTCGGCAC
>BQKN01048857.1:0-16141 GCA_022839385.1 Asparagus kiusianus | reverse complement strand
TTGGAGGAGGCGAAGCCCTGCAGGATTGAAATCTCAGATCTGATAAAAATTAAAACTTTAAGGCTTCAAGGATTTGTTCATCCGGATCTGGTGCTCAGCGATCGACAACGCCAAATAAGGCAGGAGTTTGAGAGGACCGGATCGGGAGATCTACGTTGCTATACTCCGGATCTAAGCTTGGTTCTTAGATCCCGAGATTGAGCGGTTGTTTCCTTGGTAAAACAATCTCTCCGGCTATTATCTCCCTTGGTGGAATAATATCCGTTATACCACGTAGATCTGCCCGGATCTGGATCTAGCGGTGGTCCACGGCAAATAACCCCGGCGCAGGCAAAGAACCCACCAAAGCGAGTGACCGCAAAACAAGAGCTCGCGATTCGTTCGACAAAGAAGGAAACAAGTTGTAATTTTTCTTTATTTGTATTTTGATTTTCATTGTAACCGGCTCTTATAAAAAGACCGGATCTTTGTAACTCGATAAACGATTATTAAAGTGTACAATGATATCAACAATGAAGAAAGCAACGAATTTTCCCGTGAACAATCTGGCGACCACAGTGGGAGCCACCGATCTCGCTGCCGAGATCGGAGTGTCGCAGCCGCGGATCTTGATCCCAGTCGTGGAGGAGGTCGAATACGAGTTCGATCAACAGAAGTTCAAGGAGTACGTGTCCTCGTCCGGATCAACCTCCCCCGCAAGTCCAAGAAATTCTCCTCCAGGAGAAAAGTTCGTTGGTACGAAGAAGTTGAGGCTACTAACGAAGATCTCGCCCCGTTTGATGCCAAAGCTGCGTCGGGTGAGATCTCTCCGATTTCCAACCAGGTCAGATCTGCTCTGGCCAAACCTTCCATTGCCGAGGGCATGGTGACTCTCTCGAAGAGAGCCTGCCAAAGGCAACGTCAACGCCTCGCGAAACAATTCGCAAAGGCGATGGAGTCTGTTGACGGAGTCCGCTACAAGGCGGAGCTGAAAAACAGAAGGGGCAAACAGCCTCAACAACAGATGAACGGCGGCTCTTCCAAGCCACTAGCAACGGAATGGGTCCGTGTCAAACAGAACCGTTCAACGCTGGAGGAACGCATTCGCAAGCGTCGCGCACTATCAGCGCAAGCACGGGCTCAGGCTGAAGAGGCTCGTAGAAAGCTTCAGAAGGAGGTGACAAAGAAGCCGCCACCAACCCGCAAAGTGTGGAGGCCGAAATCCGAAATGGCGATTCAGGTCAAAGAGCAACCTTTGCAACCTTCGAAGCAGATTCAACCTCCGGCGAGCCAACTCAAATCGCCGACAATCCCCATAGATGCTCCGGGAGATCCCGCAAGACCATCCCGGAGAAAGACGTCTGTTCAAGAGCGTTTAGGCCCGATGAAGAAGTCCCAAACCATTCAACATGCTAGGGGTCGCCGCAACCCTCAACATGACAAAGAGATCGTAGCACCCAAGCGCACAACTTTGCGCATCGAAGTGCAAGAGCACGTTGAGAATTCACGCCCACAAAGGCGCGTTTCGAGGCGTGTGACTCTGGAAAGCCCAAAGAAGGCAATTCGCCCCCAGAAGGAAACATTGTCGTCCAATAACGATAACGTTATACCTGGGGAATCGTGCCAACACGCGATAGGTTGCTCCGACTTTCATACGGACGAGCTGTACTATCGTGCTGGGGGTACGAACAGAGCCAGAAAGAGAAGTCATCGTAGGCTCGAAACTCAGTGCCCCTGTTTCAAACTCATTCGGACAGTATTGTCTCAGTGTAATTGCACTAAGACGGTCCCCGAAAGAGTCTTGGTGTTCGAAAGGCTCAGCACTGAGACGCCAAAGTCAAGGCCTAAGCGTTTCCGACGAAGGAGAGCGGTGGTTGAAGACGGAGAATTCCCGAGGGTCACCGCTAATATGACCAACAAGGGGACATTGGTACGGGATGATCTCGAGTCGATTCTGAATGCATCCCGGCATCTAACCCGTTTGCAGTCTGGAGCCATCTCACGAAGGACGTATGGCAGGGTTCGGACAAGATTACCTTCAGAAGATGAAGAGTCGGATGCTTGCTCTGCGGTTGCGTCTGACAACACTGTATCCAGCGAAGGAGAACCCCGCGAGTCGTTCATGATAAGCGCGGAACAAGTGGCCAAGATGCTCGAAGAAGCCATGACCAAACAACAGGAGAGCTTCAGGCTCGAGATGCAGATGGCCATGCAGACTATAAAAGAGATGCATGACCAACAACTCCAGGCACTGAGGAACCAACAAGGTGAATCAAGTCGTCGTAACCAGAACAATCTGGAAGATGAGGACACAGATGCAAATGAAACTCATAATGCCAATGACCCTCCCATCAACGCAGGGGGTGGTAATGAGGATGCCAACGAAGATACAAGTGAAAACTTGAAGATCAAAAGCCTCGAGAGCAAAATCAATACCTTGATGTCCGCTCAAGAGGTGAAGAAAACGGGCATTCCTTGTCCATACCCAAGGGAGTGGGAATCAATCCCCTATCCGGCGAAGTTTAGTCTAATCAACTTCACGTCGTTCGATGGGAAGGGTTCCCCCACTCAGCATTTGATTTATTTCAAATCGCACCTGGGTGTTATCTCCGGCAATGAGCCTCTGATGGTGCGGTCATTCGTTGGCACTCTCCGCGGAGCCGCCTTCGATTGGTATCGCCGCCTCAAGCCAGGAAGCGTGCATAGCTGGGATGACATGGAGACAAAATTCCTCGCTAACTTCTTCGACGACGACACTGAGATATCCATCGGAACGTTGCTCGACGAAAAACAAAAGGACGGGGAACCAGTCGAAACCTTTGTCAAGAGGTTCCGGAACAAAGCGTTGAATTGCCGGGATCCAATCACTGAAGAGTTCATCCTTCAAACTTGCCACAACAACCTCGCATTGGACGTGTTGGAAGCAATAGGGACAGCACCGTCCAATACTTGGAAAGACTTGAAGGTCCGAGGGGAACAAGCCGAACGCTTCCTCCGAAGGAAGAGAGCCGAGAGGAGTCAATCGACGACAAATCCTCCAAACTCGAACTTCGCCTCCCGTGGTAAAGGAAAGACACCCGCAACGACTGTCGATGCTAATCAAACATCGCAACAGCAGTCCCGGAGACAACAAAAGACTTCGGATCAGAAGCCTCAAAAAGAGTACTCCTTCAAGGACGAAGATGTTCCAGCCATCTTCAAATCTCTCCTTGACAATAACAAGATCAAGCTCCCACCGATCACGAATCAGGAGGAAGCTGACGATATTGCGGATCCGAAGTACTGCGCATACCACAGGAGGATCCTTCACCCAACCAAGGCGTGCTTTACACTCAAGAATAGCATCCAGACCCTGGTTGAAGCCGGCGTCATAACGCTAGAGTGAGCCAGTTAAAAACGACAAAACTCCGACCGGTATAAGAGTATAAACTGCTTCCTGAAACTCCGACCGGTATAAGAGTATAAACTGCTTCCTGAAACTCCGACCGATATATGAGTATAAACTGCTTCCTGAAACTCCAAGGAGTACACGAGTATAAACTGTTTCTCATTCCTCCGACCGGTATAAGAGGTTAAACTGCTTCCTGATACTCCAATAGGCATATGAGTCTAAACTATTTCCTTTCTTCCACGGGAAGTTCCTGGAGAGTATCATGCGTGGTGTTCTTAAGGATAACCCGATCGTGCATCTAATTCAATGATACACCCAGTTTTGTAAAGAAAGCTGGGGGTGGATAATTCAAGTAATGGGAAATTCCCGGAAGAATGTTAAAAGTAATATTCTTAGGGATAACCCGATCATCATGAATCCATTCAAACTTCCGCTATGTTCGTGCACTCAACACTTTCATTGTTAGAGTCCGGATATAATGCTTACAATTCTGATCTATCAATAATTGACGAATTATCAAAACCCTTTTTTGTTAAGTCTTTATCACTTAACATCAAGAACCCCCTTTGAGTGATTTGTACGAATCAACATTCCTACAGTGGTTTGTACTCTCACTCTCACTCCCCACTTGGTCAAACCTTCCTACAGTTAGGACCAAAACCAAAATCCCCTCTCGATTCCTTCAATGAACGAGAGGCCCACAAATCGAGCGATCAAACCTTCCTACAGTTAGGATCGTCTCAAACCTCCCATTTGGTCAAACCTTCCTACAGTTAGGGCCAAAACAAAAATCCCCTCTCGATTCCTCCAATGAACGAGAGATCCACTTTCAAATCGAGTGATCAAACCTTCCAACAGTTAGGGTCATCTCAAACTCCCGCTTGGTCAAACCTTCCTACAGTTAGGACCAAAACCACAATTCACTCTCGCTAAACGAGAAATTCATCTTTACCTCGGTAATCAAACCTTCTGACAGTTAGGGTTATCCGAATCTCTTCGATTCTCGGAGTGGAGATCCCACTCTCAGTTTCACCTTTCCGGATTCTAGGGGTGGAGATCCCACCTCGAGTCTCCTTTCTAACTGGGAATAGAATATAAAATTCTTCCTTCCCACACCAACTCTTTTTCTAAGAATCTATCAAATTTAGGATTCATCCTAGGAAGTTTATCCCGAATCCTAAGCAGGGATAAGTCTGCGCCTAACACGCGCTGCCGGTTTAGTCTTTTTCCGCAGAAAAAGACACCAGAGTTCAATTCTGGGGTATTTTATCCCGAAGCCTAAGTAGGGATAAGTCAGCGCCTCACACGCGTCGCCGGGTAGCCTATTCCCGTAACAATGGCGAAGTCTATGTATTCGACATCATAGCACAAAGTCTCAGAGAATTCAATCTCTGAGCACAACGTTACATGCAAACGGATTTAAACAATCCGCATGCTAGCCCGACTCAAACGGTAGTCGGTAAAGGCTAATCAAATCCGTTTAAGGCTGGGGGTTAGCCAAAAATCCTAAAGTCAACACCTAACACGCGTCGCCGGGTAGCCTATTCCCGTAACAAATGGTAAAGTCTATGTATTCAACATCATAGCACAAAGTCTAAAGGAGTTCATTCCTTTAGCACAACGTCACATGCGGAACGGATTTAAACAATCCGCATGTAAGCCCGATTCAAACGGTAATCGGTAAGAGCACGTCAAATCCGTTGAAGGCTGAGGATTTGCCAAAAATCCTAAAGTCAACGTCTCATACACGTTGCTGTTTAGTCTTTTCACAGGAGAAAGACGAAGTCTACGTATTTAATATCGTAGCACTAAAAGGGTTAACTCTTTTAGCTTAACGTTACATGTGGAACGGATTTAGACAATCCGCATGCTAGCCCGACTCAAACGGTAGTCGGTAAAGGCTCATCAAATCCGTTGATGGCTGGGAATTTGCCAAAAATTCTATAAGTTCGAGTCATTGACGCATCAATTCTATGGATTGGTCTCATGACTCGAGTATCCGCCACGCTCCAATACCTTAAGAGCTTAAACTGTGTATACTCCAGAAGACGTACGAGTATAAACTGTGTCGGACGTCGAACAATACGTCGCAATGAAGCCTGGACGCCGGACAACGCGTCGCAATGAAAGTTAAACACCAGACAACGCGTCACAAAGAAGCTCAAACGCCGGACAACGCGTTGTAAATGAAGATTCAACGCCGTCAATCGATGATCAGTTCTATGTTGAAGCAACCAACTCGAGCTAAAAAGTCAAGAAATCAAGAATCGACTTCAAGTTCAAAATTCCAACAACGGTCAGACAATAAATGCAGCACCGGAACCCTTACAGACGTTCGACAAAGCACCGAATAGCCTGAAGGAATTGAAGGAATCCAGAACAGAAGCCATTCCAAAGTCCCGTTACACCAACTGAAGGTTGGGACAATCACATCTAAAGTATTCCAGACTCTTCTATAAAAGAACGAGGCTGAAATACTTTGGAGGGGGTATCTGTAGGTATATAAAATTGCCTACGGGTCCCTTAGCACAGCTCGACGACGTCGATTCAACGTACGAACCATCGGGCAACATATCCAGGCACGACTGTTATCCCACAACGCCGAAGCCAAGCGATATGCGACGAAGTGGACTAACAAGGCTAACGAACCGCACGCCAACAATCCATTTAGCACGCGGAATAAAGCCAACGGTTCGAGGAGTCAACGAGTCATCTAAACAAGAGCGAACTCGGATGAATCACGATCGAATCAAGATCGGTTTCGGACTCGAACTCAGAAGCGGATTAACTGCCATATCTGGAATCAAGTCAACAAATCGATTCCAGACCAAGTCAACCACAAACCGAATCAAATCCGAACAACGGAGAACCGGATAATAACGAAACGACGAAACGGACAAAACACCTGGGGACTCGGCCTTAGCCGAGCCACCTCAGGGTGGCTAGGCCCAGTTCTGTGCATGGGGCACAGTTTAGAGCGCCTATAAATAGGCCTTCAGGTTCATTTGTTCAAGGGTTGGATTTTGGAGGAGGCGAAGCCCTGCAGGATTGAAATCTCAGATCTGATAAAGATTAAAACTTTAAGGCTTCAAGGATTTGTTCATCCGGATCTGGTGCTCAGCGATCGACAACGCCAAATAAGGCAGGAGTTCGAGAGGACCGGATCGGGAGATCTACGTTGCTATACTCCGGATCTAAGCTTGGTTCTTAGATCCCGAGATTGAGCGGTTGTTTCCTTGGTGAAACAATCCCTCCGGCTATTATCTCCCTTGGTGGAATAATATCCGTTATACCACGTAGATCTGCTCGGATCTGGATCTAGCGGTGGTCCACGGCAAATAACCCCGGCACAGGCAAAGAACCCACCAAAGCGAGTGACCGTAAAACAGGAGCTCGCGATTCGTTCGACAAAGAAGGAAACAAGTTGTAATTTTTCTTTATTTGTATTTTGATTTTCATTGTAACCAGCTCTTATAAAAAGACCGGATCTTTATAACTCGATAAACGATTATTAAAGTGTACAATGATATCAACAATGAAGAAAGCAACGAATTTTCCCGCGAACACCGGCCTAGCTAGATTATTCTAATTTCTAGTATGAGAGATCTTGTTGAAACATGATAGCTTGCTGATGTAGAATGAACAGAGAAAACAAGATGAAGGTTTTGCTTTGTATTAACAGGATACTATTTCATTACCACAATAGACTATATTTATAGCCAAAACTTAATTACAAAGTATCTCTTGGTATCCCCTACTAATAGGTAACCTCTATACGTTACAAGGAAATTATTGGTATTCCTTACTAATAGGAAACCTCCTAATTAATTTACACCATTAATTACACAATGAAATCAAGATTAATTCCAACATTCACCCCTTTAATCTTATTGCCGTTTTTGTTTCTTGCAGTCTGATCTTTTGACGCATCTCCAAGAACTTGACTCGTCCAAGTGGCTTCGTCAAAATATCGGCGAGCTGATTCTCCGTGCTCACATGCTCTACTGCAATATTTCCTTGATTAACACATTCACGAATGTAGTGATATCTCGTGTCAATGTGCTTGCTTCTGTCATGGTAGACTGGATTCTTACAAAGCGAGATTGCGGACTTATTGTCCACCTTGAGAGTGACTTTGACTGAATCCATTTTCAAGTCTGCTAGTAACTGCCCAAGCCATACTCCTTGTTGGGCTGCAGTTGCGGCTGCGATATACTCGGCCTCGCATGAAGACAATGCCACAATCTTTTGCTTATGTGAGGCCCAACTAATCATGCTAGAGCCGAGGAAGTAAACCCACCCCGTGGTGCTCTTTCGATCATCCACATCCCCAGCAAGATCAGCATCACTAAAGCCAATGAGATGTGGATCTTTCTCCTCCTCTTTTGCATAGAAGCAACCGAGGCGCAAAGTGCCCCGTAAGTATCGAAGGATTTGCTTTACAGCTGCCATGTGCTGTGTGGTTGGTGCCTCCATGTAGCGGCTCACTATCCCAACCGCATACGAGATATCCGGCCTTGTGTGCACGAGGTATCTCAACATCCCAACTATGCTCCTATAGTTGGTGGCGTCAACTGGAGGATTAGGACTCACCTTGCTGAGTTTGAGCCTTGCTTCCATAGGGGTCTGACAAGAGTTGCATTCCGCCATCCCATTCTTGTCAAGGATACTAGCCGCATACGCTGATTGACACAGCGAGGTCCCTTGAGATGATTGCTCCACTTCAATCCCAAGGTAGTAGCTTAGAAGCCCAAGGTCACTCATAGAAAAAAGCTGTTTCATTTGGGTCTTGAACTCTGCTACATCGGCGACATTTGACCCCGTTATGATAAGATCATCGACATACACCCCAACTAGCAAGTTGGAGCTCCCCGCGCTCTTCTTGTAGACCGCATGTTCTTGTGGGCATCTCTCGAAACCAAGGGTGATGAGAGGCTCTTGTCCAACTTCGAGTTCCAAGCTCGTGGAGCTTGGCGCAGTCCATAGAGAGCTTTCCTCAACTTGAGTACCTTTTTCTCATTTCTTACTTCAACAAAGCCAGGGGGTTGAGAGACGTATACCTCCTCGATAAGATCACCGTTGAGGAAGGCTGATTTGACGTCCATATGATGTACCTCCCATCCTCTTTGCGCCGCTAAAGCCAAGATTAACTTCACGGTTTCAAGCCTCGCCACCGGTGCAAAGACTTCATTAAAGTCCACCCCTTGGCGCTGAACATATCCCTTCGCGACGAGCCGGGCCTTGTGTTTAACTACCACTCCTCTTGAGTCCTTCTTCACCTTTTAAACCCATCTAAGTCCGATAGGTTTGTGTCCAGCTGGTAGGTGTACTAACTCCCAGGTGTTGTTGCTAACAATGGACTCAAGCTCTTCCCTCATCGCAAGCCTCCAACACTCATGTTGCTCGGCTTCAATATGACTTACAGGCTCCTCTGCAGTCATTAAGAGTATATCTTCATCTTCCTCTTCTTGTTGGTAGATATCTTTAAGAGAACGATACTTCCGTGGCACCATGGATGAGGAGGTAGGAGAGGTAGGAGTTTCTGGAGTTTCTGGAGGTGCAGTCGGGGAGGTAGCTGCTGCAGTTACAGAGCCCTTTGCTGCTGCAGTTTCAGAGCTCGCTACTGCAGTTTCAGAGCCGGTCGCTGCTGCAGTTTCTGGGGCTCTTTCGGGGGCTCCGTCTTCATCGTAACCAAGCACAATGAATGATCCCACGGGCCGTGAATCACTCTCCTCCTCGTTGTGCTTGCGTGGTGTTTGCTCCCAACACCATGCTTTGTCCTCCTCGAATCGTACGTCGCGACTAACATGCATCTTCTTGTGTACCGGATCATACAACCGGTAAGCTTTGGACCCATCTTCGTAGCCGAGAAACACCATGGGATTGCTGCGATCTTCCAGCTTCTTCAGGTGTGGTTGCATGTTTTTCATATGTGCAACGCATCCGAAGACACGAAGGTAGTGGACCTTCGGCTTCCGCCCACACCAAGCTTCATATGGTGTCATCCCTTCGAGACTCTTCGTCGGTGCACGGTTGAGGATATGGACAGCCGTATTCACCGCTTCTCCCCAAAAGAACGAGGGCATATTCTTGCTCTTCAACAAGCTCCTTGCCATCTCAATGATAGTCTGATTCCTCCGCTCCACAACACCGTTTTGTTGCGGCGAATATGGTGCTGTGAATTGCCTTTTGATGCCCAGTCCTTCACAATAACTGGAGAAGTCCTTTGAGGTGAACTCCCCTCCTCGATCCGTCCGCAACATTTTCAACCTTAGGTCGACCTCCATCTCCGCTAGTGATTTGATCTTCTTAAATGCATTAAAAGCCTCATCCTTGCTTTTGATAAGACTGATCCACATGTAACGACTGAAATCATCTACACATAGCAGAAAATATTGGTTACCTCTCGGTGTCGCCGGTGTGATCGGTCCACAGAGATCGGCGTAAATAAGTTGAAGGGGCTTCTCTGTACGATACGTCGAGGAGGATGGAAATGGCGTGCGATGTTGCTTTCCAATCAAGCACCCATCACACAGTTGATCTTGTTGCCCCAAGACCGGCATGCCTTCAACCATCTTCTTGTGCGCTAAGCTCCTTAGCGCCGGAAAGTTCAAGTGACCATAGCGTGCATGCCATAGCCACGACTTCTCCTTGAGGTTCACCATCAAGCACACGGGTTGGGCAAGGCTAAGATCAAGGACGTACAACCTGTTTCGACTCCGCTTCACATTAGCCAATAGCCTCCCTGTGTTGTCGAAGATCTTGAGAGAGCCATCCTTTATTGTGCTTGCACATCCGTGTTCATCAAGTTGTCCAATGGACACGATGTTGCTTCGGAGCTTCGGGATATAATAGACATTGGACAACGTGAGATGTTGCCCATTTTGACATTGGAACAAGATAGTTCCACGCCCACAAATATTGACGACGGATTCATCACCAAACTTTACGTTCCCCTTGACGCTTTCATCTAGGTCGGAGAACTTCTCCTTGCAACCCGTCATATGATTGCTAGCCCCGGTATCGAGGTACCACGCCTCAACTTCATGAAGGTTTGGCATCACCTTCTCCTCGTTGAGCATCAATACATCCTCACACTCCTCCGAATGTCCGAGTTCACACAACTCGGCTTTGAGAAGAGCTGGCGCATCATCATCCCGCTTCGCAAAGTGGGCTTTGTCTTCGGTCTTCTCGGAACGGCACTCGTATGCAAAGTGCCCGAACTTGCTACACTTGTAACATTGGAGTTTGAATGTCTTCGCATGGGAGATGCGGAGACGGTCGATGACTTTGCTATGAAGTTGACAACCAACGTCAATAGGATCCGTGCATTAGGAGACAAGGTCGAAGAGACCTATGTTGTCCCGAGTCTTCTCTTGATGAGTTGGCCCATGACCACGCCCATCATTGGGTCTATAGCCACGGCCACGGCCTCGCCCACGAAAATGACGCCCACCACCTCGTCCCTTTGAGGAGCTTGATGCGGTATCATATTTTGCCTTCCATTCGGATTCCGTCAGTAGAACCCGCTCCTCCACCTTCTCATTGGTGGGTCTTTGACGGCTAGAGAGCCGTTCTTCGTGGGCTTTCAGAGACCCAATGACCTCCTCCAAGGTCATGGTCTTCAAGTCCCCGAATTGTTCCATCGTAGACACGATTTGCAGGAATTTTTCGGGAACCGCACGGAGAAGCTTCCGAACAACATAGGTCTCTTCGACCTTGTCTCCTAATGCACGGATCCTATTGACGTTGGTTGTCAACTTCATAGCAAAGTCATCGACCGTCTCCGCATCTCCCATGCGAAGACATTCAAACTCCCATCGCAGGGTTTGAATTTTTGCTTCTCGGACGCGCTCCGCGCCCATGTGCATTGTCTTTAGCATCTCCCATGCTTCTTTGGCCGTTTTCTTCTCTGAGATCAGCATTAGCGTCTCCTCGCTGATACTTTGATAGATGGCGGCTAACGCCATCGAATCCTTCTTGCTATCCATTGCCTCATCTTGATTTTTTGGTTCGATTACATCCCAAACTCCATTCACGCCCATGAAAACCCGCATCTTCAATGCCCACGACGAGTAGTTATCCTTCGTCAGCAAAGGATAATGGATGATCATCGACCCATCCTTCATCGAGAACTTCGACGTCGCCGTGTCAGACATTGCTGAGGATGCAGAAGACATTTCTTTTTGGCTGAGGAATTTAGGTGTGGCTCTGATACCAAATGTAGAATGAACAGAGAAAACAAGATGAAGGTTTTGCTTTGTATTAATAGGATACTATTTCATTACCACAATAGACTATATTTATAGCCAAAACTTAATTACAAAGTATCTCTTGGTATCCCCTACTAATAGGTAACCTCTATACGTTACAAGGAAATTATTGGTATTCCTTACTAATAGGAAACCTCCTAATTAATTTACACCATTAATTACACAATGAAATCAAGATTAATTCCAACAGCTGACTCCTCCTCCAAGTGCATATCCAGAATTTGCATGCCCAGAGAGTAAGCTGGCCTCTCTATGTTCCAGTTGACCTTTTGTATTTATTTCGAGCCTTCTCTTGCTTATTGTTTTCTAACTAGCAGAGGGTTATCATCAGCTTGATTATTGCCGCTGGAAGTATGAATATTTGTTCTTTGTTACCTTTTCTAGAAGATCGATTTACTCCATAATCAACCCCATGGGAGTAATCTTAGATAATTAATTTCGATTATTATGATGTACATGCGAGTTTATCACCTACAAGCTAGTACGCAAAAAGAGTGGCCCTAATGATTGCCTGACTGGCAAAATCTCTAGCTTGCTAGCTGCTTCATAGGAAATCTCTGTGACGACAAAGAGTCGGATCAATATATATCTAGCTTGAAATTAAAACTGCTCTAATTTTAGTAAAATTATGAAGACGAATATTGAGCATGTTGTACAAATTGGCGTGTCAAGAAAATAATGCCTAGCTAAGAGTTATTAATCACTCTCATTATTTACGATCAATCATTCCTTTGGATGTTAATTAAGATTGAGTATGTTGCAATTGATTGAATCAAATCGGGATGGTTAAAATAGAGAAGTGCTTTTGTAGTTTTATGTGATCGTAGAATACATATGATATTGAAGGGAGAATTCTATAAGACAAAAAAAAAATGCTTTTATGTATTAGAATGTTTGGCAATTAAGGAACAAGATGTGCAAAAAGAAGTATAGCAAAAAATTGTTATGTCATGATGGTCTTGTGGATATTCACTAAGAGATATGATAAGAAATGAGTGCATTTCTTTGGAGGGTGTTTCTATCGAAAATAAAACGAGAGAATGGTTGTGGTGGTTTGGCCAGGTCCGATGGAGGCTACTAAATGCGTCTATATATTAGGAGAAGTGATCATCATAAAATTATAATTAATGAGCCAAAGAGAATTAGAGGCGGTCATAAGTAATTAACCAGCTGGTTTGGAGCAATTAATTAATAAGGGCATGACAATTGATTCGTAATACAACAGGGTGGGAGGATAGGATTCGTACGTACGTGCAGCCGCTTTCAAAAAATAGGGATAAATGATTTCTAATTTTCTTTACCTACTTTGTGATGCCAAATGGTGTTTCATGCTCCTGGACATCTCTTAAGTGGAGGTGTTTGAAATTAACCTCACATGATAAGACAAAATTTGTAGACATTATTATTATTAAAGCTCGATCGCCTCACTATCGATATGCATTTTTTTCGTCTTCGCTAGCTAGGTAGCGAAACAGTGAGGTGACGGTAAACACTTCTTTTAATTTAATTTCGTAAAATGATCACAAACATTGTAATCTGCGCCGTCATCTGCACGTAGGGTTCTGTTGGCGGTGAGTCCTGGCCAGCTCCGCCTCCGCGGCGCAATACCCAAGCCCCCCTTCTTCTTCTTCTTCTTCTTCTTTAATATTATTCTTTTTTTCCACTGCCTTGAGTATGCCCTCGAACGCAGGGACCTCACAGGGAATCCTGAGGACCCCCTCCTGCTGGAATCCGAACTCCTCCTCTGCTTCCCTCAGCAGCGTCGCGAAGGCCCTGTGACTCAGATACTCCGTTGGGATCACGAACCTTTTCATCTGCTCGCCCACGCATACCGCCAGGGATCCCTTCGGAACTTCCCCCCCTCCCGAGACAGCAGCAGCATTAATGTCGCAGTTCGCATCGGAGAAGGATAGAGTTCTTTTCAGGAACTTGATGCTCTTCTTGCTGTTGTTCTTCGGCGCGGCTGCGAGCTTCTTCCACTTCTTTAACATCTGTCGGAGCCTGACTATCTCCGTGATCTTGTTGCTGCCTTCCCCGGAATCCATTGGGGTTTTTTTTTGGTGTGTGTGTGTGGTCTTTTTGTGGTCAATTGGTGAGCTGAGACGGTGAGATATATATATATATAGGGGCAGGTTCTAATAAAAACCTCTTTAATCTAAAAACTAAAAATCAATATCATCCAATGGTTAGGATTCAGTCAAATAATCAACAGACACATGCATTAATTATCTCATTAAACACATACATTAATTACCTCAACGCAGTGAATCCAGATTCATTACCTCAACGAACACGTCCTTTACTGCAGTGAATCTAGATTCACTGCAGTGAATCCAGATTCATTCCCTCAACGAACACGTTTTCACTGTAGTGAATCCAGATTCACTGCAGTGAATCCAGATTCACTGCAGTGAATCCAGATTCACTGCAGTGAATATAGATTTGTATTCGTTGATGTAATTAATGCATGTGTCTGTTGACTGTTTTATATGAGGTGTTGAGAATTAATTTAAAAGGAGTTGGGATCCCTTTTATTTTACTTGTTGCGCCTTGTCACGTGTTTTATATCGCCGTTACTTGCTTACTTTGTCAAAAGCAGTTTCTACTCATTGTCTACTTTGGGTTGGGTTTTGGGGTCTCCAGCTGCCTATACACACACACACACACACTAGGTTTTATGCACGTGCAATTAAATACTATGATTAAGTATTTTTGATTTATTTTTTTATTAAAATGTGTTCCTTAATTCCACTTTGATTGTTTTTTCTCACTTATGCCTTTAAACTTTAGTATTATGATTATTTATTTTCTTTAATGTTTGTTTGAATGAGCTACACCAAATTTAAAAATTTCACGTTAATAATTGAATTGACAAAAAATAAATGTAATCTAAAGCTAATTTGAATTTGCACGTTATTAGGATCGACATGAAACCAAGCTTGACTTGAGAAAGTATATTGTTGTAAAAGTAAAAAACACTTGAAGAAATAGCGTTATAAAAGAATGATGAATAATTAAAGCTAATAAGCCAAGATGATTAATTAGAAGTGGGCTAGAATGAAACGAAAAAGAATATAAATTTTGTTGCTAATCATTGATAGACTTCAGAAAAAATCATAAATAAAGATTAATACTAACTCTAGTACACTTTTATATGATAAAAGCATCAACATAACCATATAAAAATATTAAAAGAGTTCATGAAAATCCCTTCTAAAGATTCATGATTTTTCTCAAAAAATTAAGTTATTCTATAAAATATTCGATAATTTAAATTTGTGTTGTATTTATAAAGAGCCTTGATAGAAATAATTTTGTTTTAGCAACTTGTTCTGAATGAACCCTGCATATTAGCTTTAAAGTGTAATATTTTTTTCTTTATCATGTTATATGGATGTTTGTTTGGTTTACTTATCATTCTCTTTTTTCTTCAATAAGTTGTATCTTTGGATTGATATATATATTATTAACACAATTTAATATAACATTCATATCTTTCCTACAAATTTGAGATAGATATAAGATGAATTTTATGTTTAGTGGCCTTTAATAAGAATTTTAATTGTAAAATATGTTACTTTCATATTTAAAGATCTTGAAATCTGGCAGTATTATTACATACTTATCTTTGATCGTGTCCTTAAAAATTGATGCTTTGTTAGTAGTCATATCCCCAAATAAGGTTACTTGTAGGTCGTGTCACTATATAGAAACAATAAAAATTTTAATTTTAATTTTAATTTTTTTACTTACGCTATGGTAACTAAGTATTATGTGCATGCATTTTGTCAATTTTAGTGATTTTTCTCATCTTATCTATCTTATTATATCTCGTAATATAGTTGATCAATGGATTCACTTTAGTTTCTATCGCAAGATTATTTTTATATAATTTTATGATTTCTTTAGTATTTCAAGAATAAAGTATGAAATTTATATATACTTACTAATTTTTCTTGTATCTTTCATGAAGAATACTTTTTTAATTAGGACAAAATTGTTTAATATGTTCTTCAAGGGGAACATGTTCAGTGCTTCTTTGTCAGATATGTCTTTCATCAATGTCAGTTCAAGTGATTCATGAATGTTTCCAAATTTTGAGTTTATTTTCTTCACTTCTCCATTTGAAATGAAAATAACTTAGTTCTTTTAAATGATATCTCTAAACTTTCTGATAGTTTCTCCATACATAACTCCTTGTATTTTTTACCCTATAAATATTATCAACATTAGATATAAATGTTTATACATTATAATTAATTAATGTTAACCTATTATATTATAGTCTTTTATTCATTTGTCTTTTATCAGTGAATGTTATTAGTAAAATTATATGTAGTTCCTTGAATTTATACAGTAATGTTAATTTTTATCTATCATATATTTTTAAATTATTATTCCTTAACTGGACAATTTTAATCTATGGTAATTGCTATTTTTACCGGCATCAACTTAGACTACTTTTAGATGTTAAAAAAAGATGATAAATTTTAAATTG
>BQKN01048855.1:0-19333 GCA_022839385.1 Asparagus kiusianus | reverse complement strand
CTGTTGGAGAGGAGCAAGTGGCTTGGGAAGAAATTCAGCGATGTGCAGCAAGAACTTCAAGTTTGTAAGAGCTGGGAGTTCTTCAAATGCTTTCCTCACTTCTCGGGTCGCTATGGCGACGTGTTGGTTGACGAGGAGAAACCCAGGAGTGGTCGGACTATTCTCGACGTCGGTTGTTTCCGCTGGTTGGTGAACATCCGTGTCGGGTATCTTGTTCTCCGGGTGAAGAATCGGTGCCACATAGAGCCTTATCTCCCTTGCCGTTTTGCCCGTCAGTTCGGCTATGACTAACTATACGTTGGGAACCCCAGCCGTGGTTTGAAGGTTGAGGGAGGACTCGTTGACGGTGTACGAGCCTGGCTATGGACTATGGTGGGCTGCACCGGAGCCCGCTTTGCTCTTCCCTCTTATAGGCGTAAGCCTTTAATTACTTTCCTCAGCTGCAAGTGGTTCCTCTCTACTAGCGAATGCATAGGTGTGAGGAGCCTTTCAGAATTACAGTCCGAACACTTGGTTCAAGATGCTATGAAGGTTGCTCGCCAAGCTGAGCTTGCTCGGAAGCAGGGGAAGAGGCCTGCCCAATCTCCTCTTCCAAGCAGAGCTGATGATGACGAGACTTTTGCGGAGGGATATGTGGACATAGACACCGACCAAGGAGAACTTGATGCAGGTTTGTCATGCCTTCGATTTCCTCTCTTAATGAAAGATCTTTGCTCGTTTGATGACCCTTATCACTTTAGGTAGAGCAGTTGATGAGTCGCTTGCTTCTTGCTACACGAGCTCGGGACCCAACGACCCAATTCCTATACACGTTGAGACGTGTGACCAACCCGGGCATGACCGGCCCGTTGGTTCTAGGATGGTTGGTACCTCAAAAAGGAAGAAGATTGCTCACAAACCACCTGTCAGCCATCGTCCTTATGGAGTGGATTTAGGCGACATTGCTGATGGAGAGGGAGGTAACATCCTGTTGTACCCATATTTTTTTTATTGCTTTAAGGTGATTTACCTTTTGGGATTCGCAATCATGTTTTAATCTTCAGGGTTCTTTGAAGAGGGTGAGCTTCCACCGGATCCGGTATTCCCTGGATCTGATAACATGGATTGCTTCGTGCAGCAGATGTGCGACGCCCTTCGTGATGGTTCCCTGGGTATCGATCTAAACATTGAACTTGAGCAAGTAGACGGTGTTGAGCCCACCGGTCGATACTCAGGTATACCTACCTCCGATGATGCCTTTCACGGGGAAAGAGGGTCTTCTTCTTCCGCGGCAGGTATTGCAAAGCTTTTCCTTTCGTCTTTATCTTCTGGTACATATCTCCAACATCTGGGTTACCCTACAGATATTGCGATGGAAAAGCCAGCTGGGGAAGGAGCCTTTCACGGCGTAGGTTTTGAGGAACAGGGGTGTGCTCCTGTGCCAAGTTTCTCGAAACCCGACGCTGAGTTATTATCCGATATGCTGGCTGAGCAAACTTCCAGAGGGACCGTAAGACCACTCTTTGGGAGTGATTCATTCACAGGTGCACCTCTGATTCCTCTTTTCTTTACTTGTCTACATTTCCATTTTGATTAATAAAGAAGTGTAACTATAGGACCAGGCGCTGTGCCTGATACTACCATAGCTTCGGGCGTTTTCCCACCTCCGCCGAGTGGTATGACTGATTTGCCCACGGGGGTTGATATACCCTCCATGACCAATCCTGTCGTTACTTCGGAGTCTGTCGGATCTCAACCCGAGGGGACTTCCGCCGGCATAGGTATACCTCGAAATTCCCCTTCGGGTTTTCTGATTGTATTTGATAGTCCCTTAGCTTCCCCTTCTTGTTGTTTGTAGGATCCCGATCCTCTCTATACGAACGTGTCAATGCTCTTTTGGTCGATACCGATCCAGACAGAGACGTTTTCCGTATGGATCTTGGCTTTTTCACGGCCTTTTATAACGGCATGATCGAGAAGCTTCTTCACAGAGAGTGCTGTTTCGATCAGTTCAGGCGTTCTTTTTCTCGCCACATGATGATGATGAGGGAAGAAGGACACCCGGAGTTGGCCGATTCCTTCACTGCTGAATTCGCTATTTTGGAGTCAGAGATCCGAGAGCTGAGGGAGTTGAAGGCTGGTGGAGCTTCCTCTTTTGCATCCTCTCAGATGGAGGATAGGCTTACGCAGTGGCGTGACCTGAGATCTTCCATCGGTAGCGAGCTTCGATCACGTGAGCATTCTGTTGCACAGCTGATGGCTACCTTAGCGAGGAAGGACGCCAGCAGAGCCGAGTTACTCAGTTCCTTGGATTCCACCCGTGAAGAGATAGCTAGGCTGAAGGAGGCCTTGGGGCGTGCTGAAGAATCCGCTACTATTATCGCCGAGGACCTGGCTGGATTAGAGCGTTCTCGTGAATGGACGCTCGATAAGCTGGGATCGACACAGGAGGGGTTGATGAAGCTGCAAAGTGAAGCCGCGGAGGTCTTAAGTAGTTCTGAAGACTCTGTCCGAGCTAACCTGCAGGCGGAACTTGAGCAGAGCTACGTAGACAGGCTTTCTAGCTTGGAGTCCGATATTCTTAGCCGTCAGTTGCCTTCGGGCTAACGAACTTGTTGTTGTATGCTTCTGGCTTGATCTACTACTATAGACTCCGTATTTGCTTCTTTCATAGGATGTTTTGGTACACCCCCAGCCCTCAATGCTATGACTTTGAATTCATAGACTTCACCATTTCTTATAGGGAAAAGGGCACCCCGCACCGCATATTAGGCGATGACTTATCCCTTCTTAGGCTTCGGGATAAAATTCCCCAGGTTTAGACCCTGGTGTCTTTTTTCAATCGGCGAAAGACTTAAACCGGCAACGCATGTTAGGCGTTGACTCATCCCTCCTTAGGCTTCAGGATGAAATTCCCCAGGTTTAGACCCTGGTATCTTTTTTCGATCGGCGAAAGATTTAAACCGGCAATGCGTGTTAGGCACTGACTTTGGGATTTTTGGCAAACCCCCAGCCTTCAACGGGTTTGACATGCCTTTACCGATTACCGTTTGAATCGGGCTAGCATGCGGATTGTCTAAATCCGTTCCGCATGTAACGTTGTGCTAAGAAAATTACTTTTCTTAGACTTAGTGCTATGATTTTGAATACATAGACTTCGTCTTTCTCACGGGAATAGAGTACCCGGCAACGCGTGTTAGGCGTTGACTCCATCCTTGTCTTTTCTAAAAGCAAAGACAGGGGAAAATGTGCTATGATTTTGAATACATAGACTTCGTCTTTCTCACGGGAAAGACTACCCGGCAACGCATGTTAGGCGTTGACTTCATCCCGGTCTTTTCTAAAAGCAAAGACAGGGGAAAAGGTGTTATGATTTTGAATACATAGACTTCGTCTTTCTCACGGGAAAGACTACCTGGCAACGCGTGTTAGGCGTTGACTTCATCCCGGTCTTTTCTAAAAGCAAAGACAGGGGAAAATGTGCTATGATTTTGAATACATAGACTTCGTCTTTCTCACGGGAATAGACTACCCGGCAACGCGTGTTAGGCGTTGACTTCATTCTTGTCTTTTCTAAAAGCAAAGACAGGGGAAAATGGGAGATGAAGAATTTTATATTCTATCTCCCAGCATCGAAGAGGAAGAATTTTATATTCTATCTTCAATTGGAAAGGAGGCTCAATGGGAGAGGAAGAATTTTATATTCTATCTCCCATTGCTGAAGAGGAAGAACTTTATATTCTATCTTCAGTTGGAAGGAAACTCGAGGTGGGATCTCCACCCCCAGAATCCGAAAGGTGAAACTAGGAGTGGGATCTCCACTCCGAGAATCGAAAAGTTCAAACGATCCTACCTTTTATAGGATTGGTCATTTGAATCTGAAGAGGAAGAATTTTATATTCTATCTTCAGCAGGAAAGGAAACTCGGGGTGGGATCTCCACCCCCAGGATCCGAAGGATGAAACTAAGAGTGGGATCTCCACTCCGAGAATCAAAAAGATTCGGATAACCCTAACTGTCGTAAGGTTTGGTTACCGAACCAAAGATGAATTTCTCGTTTATCGAGAGTGAATTGTGGTTTTGAGATGACCCTAACTGTAGGAAGGTTTGATCACTCGATTTGAAAGTGGACCTCTCGTTCATTGAAGGAATCGAGAGGGGATTTTGGTTTTGGCCCTAACTGTAGGAAGGTTTGACCAAGCGGGAGTTTGAGATAACCCTAATTGTAGGAAGGTTTGATCACTCGATTTGAAAGTGGACCTCTCGTTCATTGAAGGAATCGAGAGGGGATTTTGGTTTTGGCCCTAACTGTAGGAAGGTTTGACCAAGTGGGAATTGTGTGGTGGAGACTATGAGTCGTCAAACACCACTGAAAGTTTTGTGAGGGAAGATTAATCCATCGAATGATTAGATCTCATCTCAGCAAAAGAGTGCGTGTGTGAGTTAGAGTCTGACAAACAAGAACATTCAGAATTCAAATGTGGATTTCTTGTTCATCTCTCTTACAGCGACCGGGTTATCCCTAAGAATACCCCAATGTGATATTCTTCCGGGAACTTCCCGGTACATCGAAATTTTCTGAGGATACTAAGGATAGTATCTCTTCAGGAATTTGCCATTTATTGGCATCATGAGCCGGTCACCATCTTTGGTGACTAGGCGATAGGCGCCATTCGAGTAAACTGTTTCTACTACGAACGGTCCTTCCCATTTGGGTTCGAACTTGCCTTTCTTTTTGGAGTTAAGGTTCATAGGATGTCTTTCAGTTAAGACCAAATCCCCTTCCTTAAAACTCCTCTGTCGAACCTTTTTGTCGAAGGCTCGAGAAATCCTGGCTTGGTAAAACTCAATATGCTGTTGAGCTTCCAGGCGCTTTTCATCAAGCATCTCGAGTTCTTCAAGACGCTTCTGATGTTGTTCTTCGGTCGTCATCTGAGTTGCGAGGGCGATCCGAAGAGATGGAATTTGGATTTCCAAAGGGAGAACGGCTTCACATCCGTATACCAGTGAATACGGGGTTGCGCCGGTTGGTGTACGCACCGTGGTACGATAGGCCCATAGAGCTGCGCCGAGCTTATCATCCTAATCTCGCTTGTTATTTTTCACAAGCTTTGACAAGAGCTTTATGATAGTCTTGTTGAAGGCTTCAGCTAATCCGTTTGCTGTGGGATTATAAGCCGTTGACGAGATGTCCTGAATCTTAAACTTTTCGCAGAACCTTATGAAAGCGTTGCTGATAAATTGAGGCCCATTGTCATGTATGATTCGTCTTGGAACACCATGCCGGTAGATGATATGGTGCTTGATGAATGCAATGACGTTGCTCGTCTTAACTTCTCTGAGTGGAACCGCTTCAGCCCATTTGGAGAAGTAATCGGTAATCGCCAGGATGAACCGGTCACCTTTGACTGATGGGGGGTTTATAGGACCAACAATGTCCATTCCCCAAGTCTCGAATGGCCATGACGTAACCGAAGGATGCAGATGCTCCGGAGGTTGGTGCATATAATTCGCATGTACTTGACATGCGTGACACTTCCGGGCGTATGTGATTGCATCACTCATCATGAAAGGCCAAAATACCCCATTCTTCTGATGCGATCGTAAAGCTTGGGGCCAGGCTGGTGTGCGCCACACGCTCCTTCATGCGCCTCTCTAAGGACTTCTTCAGCTTCTTTGGTTGATAGGCAACGTGCTAGCAGCCCATCATACCCCCTGCGATACAGCGTTCGATTCTCCGTATTATAGTAGAATCTTGGAGCTCTTCGTCTGATTGACTCTCTCTCCTTCACGTCTTCTGGTAAGATTCCATGCAAGACGTAGTCGATAATGGGGAAACGCCAATCTCGGGGTTCGAACTCAGCCTGAGTTGTGTGCACCTCCTGAACTTCCTCCTCTTTATCCTCTTCATCGAAGAGTGGCACCAGGAGTTGGTGAGTTCTTACCGTGATAAATTGTTCTGTCCTGGGCGGCTGTGCCAGTGATACGGCTAAAGCTGCTAACGCATCTGCGTAGGTGTTCTGTAACCGCGGAACGTGCTCGATGAAGAACCCTTCAAACGACTCCGCTAGCTCCACCGCCATCTTGTGATATGGGATTAAATCCTGACTTCGGACTTCGTATTCCCCTTGGACTTGTTTAACTATCAGTTGAGAATCACCGAAAGCTTCGAGATACTCAACCCCCAGCTCTTTGGCGAAATTGAGTCCTATGATCAGTGCGTTATACTCCGCCACATTATTCGAGCATGGCTCGGTTAATGAGTAGGCTCGGGGCATCACATGTTTTCCCGGGGAAACTAAGACAACCCCAACTCCGGAGGAGATCTTAGAACATCCAGGAGTACTTGCGATAAGAGCCGATCGGGAAGCGCCATCGAAGTACAAACACCACACTTGTTGGTGTGAAGTCGCGTTGACTTCGTGGGTTTCATCAGGTAGGTCGTCGTATATCTCGGCGGTGTCCGTAGTTGGATTAGCTGCCAAGAGATCACAGATGGCCTGTCCTTTTACTGACTTCTGCTGTTTGAAGTGCAGATCGTATTGGGACAAGAGTAAAGCCCATTTTGCTAACCGCCAACTCATGAAAGCTGGTTGAGTCATGAACACCCGGACTGGGTTAACTTTGGAGATGACATAGATGGTCTGTCCAACCAAGTAATGCCGCATCTTCTGGATGGCGAAGACTAAGGCGAGGCATTCTCTCTCAATCACGGGATATCAAGATTCCGCGCCCACCATGGTTCGGCTTAAATAATATACTGCTTGCTCGTGACCGTTATCGTCATCTTGTGCAAGCAATGCACTTAATGAGTGGCTCGTCGCCTTGACATAGATCAAGAACGGTTTGCCCGATTTCGGTGCAACGAGTACGGGAGGTTTCGAGAGATATTCTTTAATACTCTCGAATGCCTTTTGACAAGCGTCGTCCCATACGAATGACACGCCCTTCTTTGTGAGCCTAGAGAACGGTTGGCATTTCCCCGAAAGGTTCGAGATAAATCGACGGATATAAGCCAATCGCCCTTGTAGTCCTCTGAGCTCTTTGAGGTTTCTCGGAGGTTGTAATTCATTGATCGCTTTCACTTTATCTAGATCAATGTGAATACCTTTGGTGGTGATGACGAATCCCAGGAATTTACCACTGGACATTCCGAGGAAAGACTTGGTAGGGTTCATCTTCAACTGATGGGCCCGCATCAAGTCGAACATGGTCTTCAAGTCTTTGATGTGATCTTTCTTATCGTGACTTTTCACGACCAGATCATCCACGTAGCACTCGACCGTCTTTCGGAGATGCTCCTGGAAAATCTTCGACATAGCTCGTTGATATGTAGCACCTGCATTCTTCAAGCCGAAGGGCATGACTGTGTAGCAGAATACGCCGAGAGACGTTCTAAATGCAGTATGCTTTTCATCATCTGGATGCATCTTTATCTGGTTGTAACCAGAGAAACCATCCATGAAAGACATCCTCTCGAACCCGCACGTGTTGTCGATGATAACATCCGTGATGGGGAGAGGAAAGTCATCTTTTGGGCAAGCAGCATTGAGGTCCCTAAAGTCGATGCATATCCGGATCTTCCCGTTCTTCTTCAGGACCGGGACAATATTGGCAAGCCATTCCGGATGTTGCTCCTCTCGGATGAATCCCGAATCGACGAGCTTTTTGACTTCAGCTTCGATCGCTTCCATCATTTGCGGACGAAACCGTCGTTGTTGTTGTTTGACTGGTTTGACATCCGGCTTAATGTTGAGACGATGCACTGCTACGTTTGGATCGAGCCCTGGCATGTCTTTATAATTCCAGGCGAACACATCGATGTACTCCCGGATAAGAGAAATCAATTCTTCTTTCTCCTCGGGTAGGAGGCTGTCGCTGATGAATATTGGCTTCGGATTCTCCTCGCTTCCCATATTCACCTGGACGACTTGGTCTTCGGTAGGAGGCTCTCTTTGCTCGAACCTATCACCGTACTGCATGCTTAAGTGATGAACCCACGGGTCTTCCCATGTTGGCATCTGATCATCCTCTTCTATTGTCGTCGGATCAACCGTGACCATGTTCGACATTAGCTTTTTGAACATTTCACCAAGACTAGCGTCGGAATCCCAAGACGAAGAGTCAGAAGAATATCCGTTTCTAGCTTTGTTGGCAATTTCATCAATGACTTGCCAATAACATTCATCATCTGAGGAGACATAGTCTAAGCCTCGTTTGTGGCGATAATAATCGTCGGGCTTCCATTTTGGTACATAGGCCATGCGAGGTGGAACTCGCGGGCCTCGACCAAAGAAAAGACCTTCTCCGATCTTGAAGTCATATCCCTCATATTACGTGCTTTCGCATCGTACCTGAACAGATGTGGGGTAGGCTTATCGTCGTCGTCTTCCTCTTCCATGAAGTGGTCGGGTATCGGAGACTTTCTTCCTTTGCCGTAGACGACCTCCTTTCCACCCCCTATCCCTGCGGGGATGACAAGCGTTGTTCCGCAAGGGTCATGTACCTGCTTTTTCGTCATGCAAAATAACTGAAGCGGCATATACAAATCAGGGTTATCATAAAGCTCATTAGTGACATCGTCAAGACACATCTAGTACTCTAAATCATTGTTTATTGATAGTTCTTCGGCAAGTTGCCAATTACAACTATTTTCCGATGATTCATCATCGTCAAGATTGATTACAACGGGTACAATGTCATTTAAAACAAAACCGCCGTCATAATCAAACCCTGGTTCGGTATCAGCTTCATCTCTGCTGTCCGTTCCTTGGGCCGATGGTTCAGTATCGGATTCAGCGCCGTATAAAAGGGAATCGGTAAAATAATTCTCCAATCCCTTAAACGGTTGCTTATCCACGACCACCGTCTTGACTTCATTGTTTGTGTCTACATATTTAAGGCACTGATGTAGAGTTGACGGGACTATAAGGTTACCGTGGATCCAAGGTCGACCCAACAGTAAGTTATAGGAAGTTTCCGCGTCAATCACATAACAAGTGACTTCCGACCTCAAATCCCCAATCTGGCACTTGATTCGGATCTTCCCCAAGGGCCTAGACCCGCTGGTGTTGAATCCATAAATCATCGTGCCAGTGGAAGCTAATTTGCTAGTCGGGATTCCGAGATGATGCATCAATCGGAATGGCATGATGCTAACAGCGGAACCCGGATCAACTTGGATCCGGTTGACAACGCTGGAGCCAATGTGACCAGTGAAGTACAAAGGTCGATCATGCCTCGAATTCTTCGTCTGCATGTCTTCTTTGGTGAAAGAGATGCAGGGAAAATGATTCGCCGCAAGATTGCAGTGTTGAACTGAAGACTCCGGTTCTTCAGGAGATGGTTTGATTCTAGTCAAGAAGGCTTCAGAATCGCTTAAGGCCTCTTGTAACGCTTTCCTTGTCTCCTTCGATAGGCGCAACAACTCGTATAGGGTTATCCTAGCCGGGATGTTGGCCAATTGCGCCATGATGTCGAAATGGGGCGGAGAGCTTGTATTTCCCGGTTTGTCCCTTCCAATCGGATGATTGAATCGAGACTGCCTCGGGTTTTGAACTTCTTGGCGTACAGGCTCCTTCCCTTTCTCTTTCTGCTGAACTTTCTCCGCAGCTACAGGTGTTGGGGGAATTGCTGCAATCCCCAGTTCTGCCAGCGTCTTGGAAGGAGGGGTTTTGGTACCCAACTGCTCGGAAGCATCCGAATACTTGAAGTGATATTCGTTCCCGCTTCGGGTTGCAAAGGTCTCCTGCTCATCTTCAGAAAGCGGGAAGGTCGGAATTCTGTCGTCATCCACCCCTGGTATAGCAGAAGCACCGTAACAGGATTTCCCTTTGCCTTTTGATTTCTTTTTGGATGACGACCCAGTCCATTGCTCATCTGTGATCAGGTCCGGATGAACCCAAAGAATTTCGCCATTCGGAGCTATGTGTGGCACGAGCCCTTTTTGGCGCTGTTGGTGCGGATCATCGTTCACCGTCTTTACCGCTGCATTAATCACTGGTTCATGTTGAAACCAGCTCGAGGGAACCGACCCGAAGCTGATGGACACTGCATTCGCACCCACCTTCTTCTCCTTGGGCTGCTTCATAGTAATAACCCCTACATCGATTAGGGCTTGAATTTTATCTTTAAGAGCATAGCATACCTTGGTAGGATGGTGCACCACCCTGTGAAATGCGCAGTACTTGGGATCGTTAACTCTCTTGGCATCTTCTTGATCCTGAATCGGAGGCAACTTGATCTTGTTGTTCTTGACGAGGTACTTAAAGATACCGGGAATTTCATCCTCTTTGAACGAGTAGACCTTTGGGAACCTCGGCTCCGCGGCCTTTTGCCTCTGGGGCTGTTGTTGCCACCTCGATTGTTGAGGCGCCCTCTGTTGCTGCTGTTGCGGCTGTTGCGGCTGTGCTTGCACCTCAAATACTTGATTCGTAACCACAGCATTTTCATGCGCCTTCCCTTTACCCTTAGGGGTAAAGTTTGGTTGCGGGGCACTATTTGGTATTTGTCCTCTCTCCGCCTTCTTCCTCTTGAGGAATCGCTCGGCTCGTTCTCCCTGCACCTTCAGGTCCTTCCAGGTCTTTGGCGGCGCCATTCCCATGGCTTCGAGGATGTCCAACGTCAAGTTGTTGTGGCAAGTCTCGAGAATAAAATCCTCGCTGACTGGATCCCTGCAATTCATAGCTTTGTTACGGAATCTCTTTACAAAGTTTTCGACGGTCTCACCGTTCTTCTGCTTTTCGTCGAACAGCGTGCCAATCGAAACTTCGGTGTCATCATCGAAGAAATTTGTCAGGAACATATCCTCCATGTCATCCTAGCTGCTGATGCTCCCGGGCTTGAGTCGGCGATACCAATCGAAGGCAGCTCCACGAAGAGTGCCGACGAATGACCGCACCATCAGAGGCTCATTTCCGGAAATGATTCCTAAATGAGATTTGAAGTATATTAAGTGTTGGGTAGGGGAACCCTTCCCATCAAACGGTGTAAAGTTAATCAGGTTAAACTTTGCCGTATACGGGATCGATTCCCACTCCCTTGGGTAGGGACAGGGGATGCCGGATCTCTTGACTTCTTGAGCGTTCATCAATGCATTGATTTTGCTCTCCAAGTCTTTCATCTTCCTATCTTCACTCGTCTCGGTCTTCGAGTGGCTTCGAGGAGAGGTGACGTGGTCCTCTTTCGCATTATCTTCCGCGGGACCACCCCCATTGTCGGTGGTGATAGGAGGGATATTGACATTATCCGCTTCCCGTTCATTCTCCTCTTGATTCGGAGTATTGCGACGACCGGGCTCTCCTTGGTGGACTGTCAGCGCCATAATTTGTTGGTCGTGCATCTCCCTCATTCGCTGCATGGCCATTTCCATCTCGAATTTGAAGCTATCCTTTTGCTTGGCCAGGGCTTCTTCAAGTATTTTGGATACTTGTTCAGCACTGATCATAAGAGATTCATAATGTTGGCCTTCGCTGGATACGGTATTGTCGGATGCAACTGCTGAGCCAGCATCGGATTCTTCATCTTCCGAAGGTGATCTTGTCCGAACCCTGCCATACGTTCCTTGTACGATGGCTCCGGACTGCAGACGGGCTAGACGTCGGGATGCCTCCAAAATTGACTCGAGATCATTTCGTGCCGGTGTCCCTTTGCTGGTCATATTGGCGGTGAATCTTGGAAATTCTCCATCTTTGATCACCGTTCTTCTTTGCCGGAAGCGCCTTTGCCTTGGTCCTGAAATTCTCTCGAACACTGAGACTCTCCTTGGGCTTTGAGCACAGCAGCATTCTGATAGCACCGCCTTGATTATGTTGGCACACGGGCAGCGAGACTCCATGTTCTGCACATATCTTTTCCGGGATTTTTCCATACCCCCAGCTCTGTAGTACAACTCATCAGCTTGGTAGCTGGAGCAACCTACAGAGTGTTGGCATGTGTTCCCCGGGATGACACTATCATCATCAGATGAGTATGTTTCCCTTTGGGGATGGGATGCTTTGTTAGCTTTTTCAAGAGTGGCCCGTTCAAGTTTACGCTTTTGTGAGCGTAGAAACTGAACGGGCTCTTTAACTTCGACTCGCAACCCGGTGCGGTCGGTGATAGGGGCTTTCCCTTTGTCATCTTTCTTGGGGGGATTAACTCGACCCCCGGTCTGATTTATAACCTGGGGACCTTTCAATGGTCCCAGTCGTTCCTTGACGGGTATTCTACCTCGGTTTTCCGATAAAGGACCAAGGCGACCCATCAAAGGAACCTGGGATCTTGAATGATCCCCATTCTTACCTGGCCCCGTTGAAGGTGCCGGAACAGTAGAAATCACGTCTGGTTTTGGAAGCTTTCGGGCGGTAGCCTCACCCTTCTTTGCTGGAGGTGTTGGTTTCGACTTGGGAACCCACACCAATCTATTTGTAGACGGCCTTTTGACCACCGTTTCTTTCTGCATTTCCTCCGCTTTCTTAAGAAGGAGTCGGGCATGTGCAAGCAATGCCCGGCGCTTCTTGATTCGCTCCTCGAGGGTGGAACGATTCCTTTTGACACGAACCCATTCGTTCGTTTCTGTTTTGGAGGAGGAGTTGGTGGTTTGCCGCTGTTGTTCTTGGCGGTACCTGGACTTTAGATCCTCATTGTATCGGACCCCGTCCATTGATTCAGCGGCTTTGGCAAGTTGTTGGGCGAGGCGTTGACGCCGTCTTTGGCGGGCCCTCTTTGATGGAGCTGGAGCATCCTCAACCATTTCTTTTGCGGCGGGAGGGAGAGCCGAATCTACAGCCTTGACTACGCTGAACGTCACGGGGATATTGCGTGGTGCGGGCGTAGCAACAGCGACGGGATCTTGGATTGAGGAGTTGGAGATCCCGCGAGCCCTTTTGGGAGACGAAGTCTTCCTGCGCCGGCTTGGAGAGGCTGATCTGGAGGAGGAGGAAGAGAGGTACTCTTCAAACTTCTGCTGATCGAACTCGTATTCGATCTCTTCATTCACCCGAATCTTGAATGCCGGTTGCGTCACGACGATCTCGGCGGCGAGATCGTTGGCTCCCACTGTGGTCGCCAGCTTGTTTTTGGGAAAAGTTGCTGTATTCATTGCTTTGAGATCTGTTACAACTTCAGACGTTACAACAAATATCAAATAAAGATTCGATCTTTTTATAAGATCTACTCGTGCAACGAAACAAAGATTACAACTTTAACGAAAATAAACACGAGATCCCGTTTTGGTGCGGTCTCGCTTGCGTGGGTCTTTAGCCTGTGATGGGGATGTTGATATCCGTGGACCACCGGTCGATCAGATCCTTTCCGGAAAAATCCGGTAGAGTTTCGTCTATCCGCGGAGGGATATAGAAACAGAACTTCGTCGATCCGCGTGAGATCTAGAAGTTTTAAGCGTATATCTCGGCTAAAACAAGGTAATAGCTCTTCGTAGTGTCACCGCTAAGGAGCAACACTAAGGAAAATAAAGGGGTGAATGAAGGGCTGATGAAGAACTTCTTACTCCTCGCTCGGGCAGGGCTTCGCCGCTTCAGATCTCGCTCCTTTGCTCTCCCAAAAAAAAAATCAGCAACCACCAAGAGCAATTGCCAACTAAGAGCCAAAAATCAGGAGCCCCTCACAAAGGAGGCCAAGGGGGGCTATTTATAGCCACAAGGAGAGGGGGGGTGCCCAAAAATCCGAGACACCCCCTTGGGTGTCTCGGAATTTCCGAGACACCCCTGGGTGTCTCAGGATTTTCGAGACACCCTTGGGGTGTCTCGGATTTTCTGAGACACCCCCGGGGGTGTTTCGTGTTATCCGAGACGCTCCGCGGTGTATCTTAATTGGTTTCGCTGTCGATTGATCGCCCGAACTTGGATTTGAGTGATTCCAGGTGCATTGGATTTCTAACGAGTAGCTCTGTCGGTCCCGTTGGTCGGATTATCAGCGGGGCGAATGGGGCACGACGGGCGTTGGTCCGATTGCGGTGATCGTGGGGTTTTCGGTCAATCCGTATCCCCGTGATTCTGAGATTCTGTCGGCTCACGTAGTCCGTTGGTTCGCTTCAGGCGCTCACCGACGTCATTTGAACTCTTGTGAACCGGGTAGTGACATTCAATCGTCGTTCGTTAACACCGAGCTGCTTGCGGGGACCTATCGGCAATTTTCGATGCCTACATGGGGGAGGTGCCCCCAGCAACTAGAGCGGCCGATGCTGGGATCTTTGCTGAAGAGATGGTTGAGCTCACTTCTAGGCTCAAGTCTTCCTGAAGACCAGGCAAAGAGTTGGTCGGGTCAGCTGGGGATGTTGAGGAACGAGCAACACCCCCTTCTGAATCTAGGGCAGGTGAGGCGACTGAAGAGCGGGAGGCCGCTGGAGAGCATAAAGGCTACTGGCCTTTCCCTCACTTGATCTCAGCCATTGACCCTCAATATTAGGAGGTGGCAAAGGCAATGTTAGTAGGAGTGCCACTAGGCCCCTGATCACTGAAGAGTATGCTTGGTGAGAGTGACAAGTTCATCCCATCGATGTCTCTTGATAAGGAGACATTGATTTTAGGGTCCATTTCAGCCTCAATTACAGTTGTGCAATAGTTCACCCTGCCAAAGGATATGGTGGTCCTACAGAGGATGCCAAGCTTCGGCTTGCATCTAGCTCTTAAGGCCCACTTAGTCTGGGGGCTCTAATGGAGCAATAGTTGTACGACCAGTTCAAGTATATGCATGATTATCCTCAGGAGTGGCATGAAGAGTTGGCCGGGAGAAGGCGGCTAAGGGAGAGGCGAAACAGAAAGTTGGCACCTTAGTGGCTGAATTAAATAGCATCGAGGTCTGTTGGCGCCAAGAAGTGGATGCTAGGGATAGTCCTTAAGAGGCTCCGCTCCCATGGTGCCAAACAAGCACCTTTGGTCACGGAGCTTAGAGGTTGGGTGGCCCGACTAAAGGGGGAGGTTAGTCGTCTCCAACGAGGAATCTCTGAGTGGGAGGACCAACTAACCACTTTGGCTGGGGAGGTCGAGTTCGAGAGGTGCCTTAAAGTGGTGGCTGAGAAAGATGCTCAATTGAGTCGTCTCTCCGTCAAGCAACTACGGTGGGTTCTTGAGAAGGAGTAGTGGAATCACCAAGCGTCCATGATACTTATCAAGGACTTGGAGGATAGACTGGCTCGCCTGGACTTAGAGCAGCATAGGAAAAAGATAGTCGAGGAGTGGTGCCATGGTGTCTTGGGTAGGGCTGAGGTGGCTTTGGCGTGCAAGGCTGGAGTCAACTACTTTGCCTTGTTGGTGCCTTAGAGTTCTCATCCTTCGCTCGACTACTTTTATCCACCCCGATGTTTGTGTTGGAAATTGATTTCTTAGTAGAATCCATTATAATTGTTTATCAACTTTTACAGATTTAAAAAAGATGAGTATTTTTATAAGACTTCTTTACACAAAAGAAATAGATCAACAATTTTGTAGAAACACACGTAGAGGACGTTTATCACCCGCTGCTTGTGTGGGGTCTTTGCCTATGCCGAGGTTTATTCATAGACCATCGCGAATCAGATCTGGTTGATTTTGTTGTCTCACAGAGTAAATAAGAAATTGAAATGAATGACTCAGCAAGGTGAGGTAAACACTCTTCTCGAGATGAAATCAAAGTTTGATCTCAAGGAAAGTAGATAACGAGTACTGAAGGGTTACAGATCTGCGGAACTCCTCCTCTTTATGCTAAAGAACTTGTAGATATCTCTTCCTCCTCTCTAAAATTCATGCTCGTCTGCTGTTTAAAATGACAGGGCTTCGCCGACAGCTCTAAATTCCCGATCCCCAGTGTATAGGGGCCTTAGGATTGTATTTATAGGCTTCAGAAGCTCTATTTTTTGATAAGAATGGATGATTTGATCTCATTTTCAATTATAACTATTTTATCACGTTCATAGGTAGCCTCAAATTAGTTAGGGAGGTTCTAGGATGAAATCTTATCAAAAAACGGGTGAAAACAGCTTTACTGGGCGAGAGACACCAATGGTGTCTTGCCCATTGGGTGAGACACCGTTGGTGTCTCTCCCATTTGGGCGAGACACAGTTAGCATATTTTCGTTGTTTTACCTCTAACTCTTCCGTCTGATCTCAGAATGAAGTGATCCAAAATATGTTGGAAAGTTGGGGAAGAGATCTACAACCTCTTATGGGCAAAATACATATGGCATGAGCAAGACATGAGTGGTGCTTCGCTCTTTGTGGGTGAAAAATAACTCCCAGTTGAGTCGTTTCTTCGTTATTTTGCCATCCCGTTGAGTTGTATGCTTTGCCAACTCATTTCATGTGCTTGTTAGCTTCACTACGGCATTATATAATCCTCCTTGACTTGGATAATGATGTTCATTGTCTTTTCTCTGTCTGGAGCTGCGTGCGGGAACCTATAGGTAATTTTTAACGCCTACAGATATCCCCTCCAAAGTGTTTTAGTCTCGTTTTTATACAAGAAGCTGAAATACTTTAGATGTAATAGGCCCAACCTTTAATCTCTTTAGTATTTTGTCAAAGAGATCTACATAGAAGGACCTATAACTGGCTTCAATTCTTGATTTCTTTAGTTCTCAGTCTATTCAATATTTTGTCGGATAGCTAAAATTCTTCTGGTGCTACATTTATCGTCTGACCGTTATCGAAGTCTTGAACTAAAACTGGTGTATTAGTTTCTGATTGTAGCTTGTGTCATTGAATCAACGTTGAACTGATTATCTTTGTTGGTGATGCATATCTGAACTACGATTGAAGTCCTGGAAGTCTCCTTTGACCTGGAATTGATCTGAGCCTTGTTTTGGCAAAATTTGTCGATACATTGACTAGCGTGGACCTTCATTGCAACACGTTGGCCAACATTGACTTTCATCGCAATGCGTTGACTGGCATTGACTCATGGCTACACATTGACCAGTATTGACTTTCATCACAACACGTTGATCGGTGTTGACTCATGGCTACATGTTGATCGACGTTGACCGGCGTTGACTCATAGCTACATGTTTACTGGTGTTGACTTTCGTCACAACGCGTTGACCGGCATTGACCATAGTTTATACTCATACGTTAACTGGAGTTTTAGGAATTAGTTTAACCTCGTGTACCTATTGGAGGTTCAAGGAGATGCAGTTTATACTTGTATACTCATGGGAGTGTGAATATGGGCTTCAAATACAGCAAAATGAGCAAAATCAGCTGATAACAAGCGAAAACAGCTGACAAAATGCCCGAGACCTCTCCTAATGGATGAGACACGAGTGGTGTCTTGCCCTAGGTACAAGACATGAGTGGTGTCTCGGCCTAGGTGCGAGACACGGTTCGTGTCTCGCATGGAGAGAGAAAGAGAGAGGAGAGATAGAAAAATGTGAAAGAGGAGAGAGAGGGTGGTCAGCCCATAGGGAAAGAGAAAGAGAGAGGAGAGAGAAAAATGTGAAAGAGGAGAGAGAGGGTGGCCAGCCCATAGGGAGAGAGAAAGGGAGAGAGAGAAAGAGAGAGGAGAGAGAAAAATATGAAAGAGGAGAGAGAGGGTGGCCAGCCCATAGGGAGAGAGAAAGGGAGAGAGAGAAAGAGAGTGAAGGCTTTTGTCCATTGGGTTTTAGGGGGTTTCCAAGAGTTCAAAACCGAAAATTTCCTCCTCTTCTTCTTCCCAAACTCCTCCAACTTCTTTCTTAACTCAAATTCTTCTAAACCCACTCTTTTAAGAACTCTTAAGAGCTTTTCATAAAAGGATTTCAAGCCTTTAAGAACCTCTAAACCCATTCATCTTAATCTCCTCTTGCCCTTAGCCAAAAATCATCCCCAAGATCAAAGTTTAGTGGGTTCTTGAGTTCAAGATTTGGTCTCTCCTCTTTCTTGGATTCAAGCTTCTTCTTGGGTTTAAGCTTCTTCTTGGGTAAGCTCCTCCCCACAACATCTTTTTTGTGTGTTTAATTCAATTCAAGAGAGTTATTCAAACTCTTGATCTTGGTTTAGAAGGAAAGATTGAAGCTTTGATATGGGTTTGTACTTAAGGCCAAAAATTTCTTGAAGTTGAGAGTGAAAGGGGATGACCAAAATATTGGGGGCTTGGTTGTAAATGTGGCCAAAATTTTGAATGAGGATGACGGGTATTTTGGATATTTTTGACCAAAAAATGATTGTGAGGGGTTTTAGATGTAAATCGAACCCATAAACATATGTATAGATCCTGTTGGTTTAATTAGACTCTTACTGTAAAATCTCATTTTGTTCATAGGATTTCGGCTAAACTTCATAATTTTCCTTTTAATTTTGGATTCTTGAATTTATGACTGTACATGACTCGTCGATTTTCATTGCAGATTAGCAATGTCTCTGAGATGATCGTGCTTTCACAGGAGTCGCTCGACCTCTTAGCGTATTTAGAGGGAGGCTCTTGCAGCTTCTTCATACGGGGGTGAACTTTCACAGCTTTTGTAAATTCGATATTCTGTGTATGTAGGAGAGTAAAATCTAGTTTCTTAATGGAGATTCGTATTAATTGAATGCTTGTTACAAATCAAGGAATCCAAAAGTTACAACAGAAGCGGAGAGAAGACTCTCCTTATTTAATGTGAGTTCTTCGGTAGTGTAAGGATGCCTTCCTCGAATGCTTGCATCAAGTTTGCTTCCCTTGGACGATACGATCGAAGTTGTGGTTGAGCTTCAGTATACAGTAGAAGCTCTTGTGTGATTGAGTTTGATTATACCCGAGCTTGATGAGTATCAAGGCCGAATGTTTAGAGAAGGTTAATATGCAAGAGTTTACAAAGAGCTAAGAGTCTTAAATCTGAGAGTTCAGATTGAGTCTACTTCAACAATCCAGGCAAAAATGCTAGGAAAGTTCTACCAAGTAAGTCAATGAAGACCTCTATTTGAAGAGTCTGGAAATGCTAAGCTTCACTATCCAATTTGTCAGTTGAACCAGCCAAACCCAACAACCCTAGCTGGTCCTGCCGACCTCCCCCATGTTGGCAAAGAGGTCCTATAAATAGGCAAGGGATGGCATGGGCCAATTTGTGGGATATGACCACTAATTAGGGTAAGGACTAGATACCCGCCCTATAGCTATAGGATGTGACCATTATAGGGGTGATGGGAGTCATGCCTTATTACCCAGGATGTAGGAAGTGGGTAGGCCCACTCCCACAAGCAAGCAGCCACTTGTACAGTTTAGGCAAGGCTGACACACTTGCAGGCGAACTTGAGAGTTGCTTGAACATTCAAGCAAGCTTGCAGGCGAGCTTGGCGAATAGGCGAGGTTGGTTGGCGGGCCACTCGAGCGTGTGAGTTGGTGTTTGTTAGCAAGCTGGGTTTGTTAGCCTTTTTATTTTGATGATGTATTAATAAACAATTTACAACTAATATTATTTGTCTAG
>BQKN01048854.1:0-13995 GCA_022839385.1 Asparagus kiusianus | reverse complement strand
ATTCTTGCTAGGATATTTGTCAATAAATTTAAATTGGCATAAATCGGTTTAGATTAGCATAAACCCTATTCACCCCCCTCTAGGGTTCCTTCCTAGTGGCTTTAGGGTTCTTTCAGAGTGATCGTCTTACTTTGATAAGATCTTCACTTCAAATTCTCACTTCGATAAACGAAGGAAGAATCACAAAGCCCCTCACGATTCTATCAAAATCTGTGATTCGGTGGTCCACGGGCTAACGCACCCCCGGCACAGGCAAAGATCCTACGCAAGCAGCGATCCAAACAACGATCCTGCGTTTGTTTCTAAAAAGTTATAATTTTCCTTTTGTTGTGTAAAAGAGGTCTTATAAAAAGACTATTTCTTTGAATTTATTGTAATCGACTGAAGATATAATGAATTCCACTGCAAAACCAACTTTTGACGAAAACACCCTCTAGATCCGACGACGTTCACCGAGATCACATTGTTGTCCTCGCTTCACCGTCGGACGCCGTGCTTAGACGCCGCACTCTCCGCGTCAGATCCGACCCGCGCCGTCAGCATCAATTTGTTCTACACAACCCGAGGCAAGATCCTGATCCTTGTTTAGTTTCGTTCCAGTTCTTATATTTGTCGTAGATTATTTATGTGCAAGATCCCGCTTGCTCAGAACTACTTTTTCTATTTATTATGAATTATCTATAATTTTAGATCTGTTAATATTTATCTACGTGGGTTTGATGAATAATATTGAATGGATAGTAATTATGGGATAAATAGTATTTTCAGGACAAATATAAGAATTTATTTTGAATAACAAAATTATTATAATATTTTTAGAATTTATGTTGCGGAAGAAAATTATTTTGGAAAAGGATTATTTTTGTATTATGACCGTGTGATTGATAGTTGAAGAACACGACATTTCATGTACATTGACACCGACATGTTGACACTCTTATTTATACTCACTCATTGTCATATATGCATACCTGATTCATCGCTAGTCTATATAGTCATGTTCATCATATGATTTGCATAAAATAGTTGTATTTATTTATTATTTCTTATTTTGTGGATAACCGTTAGTAGTTCATGTTCTTAGTGGCCTAGCGTGTCGTGTATAAGACCTAGATACCTATGATTTGTTGACTTAGAAAAATGAGAAGAGTTGAGATGGGGAATTCTTGGTTTAGGTTATCGGATGTGATTATTGATTATTTCCAGGCTCGCACCAACGATATTCCTATGTAGCGTTGGGGTGGGTCTGAGGTGCAGTGATATTGATTGTTGATTATTCCAGGCTCGCACCAACGATATTCCTGTGGAGAGTTAGGGTGGGTCTGAGGTGCAATGATATGTGATTGTTGATTATTTCCAGGCTCGCATCAGTGAAATTCCTATGTAGCACTGGGGTGGGTCTGAGGGGGGTAGTGAAACGTTGTACGTAGATGATTTTGTGAATAACCGGCTATCCAAGAATATGAACGTTGACTCTGAGTGAGATAGGGACCAGTGAGTTGTGATAGGTTGGCTAGTTGTTTTCTTTTCATACATAGATTGAGATTAATATTTAATTATCTACAATTCGAGACATATGATATATACATGAGTGTTTCCTTGTTTGGATTATTTCCCTCGACGTACTACGTCTCTTGTTGTAGATTTTTAGGTATTAATTCTATCTATTGTATGCCCCTGTTACTTGGATGATTAGATTGATCGCTAGCTGCATGATCTCATTACCTGATCGATTTTGGATGCTTTATGTTTACCATGTTTTAGTAGTGTTTTCGCATGTTAATTTTGTCAGATTTCCAGTTGCACGTTCGTTTGTCATTTCTGTTATTGTATCGTTTCTGCTTGGGTTTTCGTTCTCTCTATTTTCTTTGTGGGGTCAAGTCTTGCCGTGTGCCATACACGCTGACGTACACCTGTTTTCTCTGGTGTACGTCAGACTTAGAGGAATAACAGGTTCAGCTGGGAGATCATTAGGAGCCAGAGGATTCTCAACAGGAGTACCATGTAGACGGAGCAGAAGAAGGAGTCGAAGCCTATTCTTTGATGGTTCCAGTTTACTTTTATAGTTCTTTCTTTTTCCATTGATCGATGTAATTTTGTATCTCTTCGGTATTCTTTTGTTCAGTTTTTTATAAGGGCATGTTTGACCCGTATCATTATGTCTCGGAAGTATCCTATTTATGATATGATATTTTTATTCTGAGTTTGTCTATTATATTCTTGCTGATTATGATCGGGGACCTGTGACTTCGCATTGTATTTATTTCCAGACGCTTAGCGTATTGGATTGAGAAGAAAAGAAAAAGAGAAAAAAATTAACAGTGTATATTTCTTCTCAATCTAATACGTCGCGGGCTTGTTCATGTTCCGATTCCCGGGTATTTTGGGAAGCGGGGCGTGACAGAACCCACCGAGAACAACTTGATGTTAGCTAAAGTCCACTGTCAAAATGCTAGTACTAGTTGTTCTTGGGCCATGAGCGTTTCTATTTAAGCCACTAATATTTCTTCACACTAGTCCATGTGGGACTAAAGTGGGGGTGTCACAAAACTTAATCAAGTATTTGTGGGTATCAAGTCATGATGACTTACTTTGGTGTTTGATAGGCATATTTTGTTTACTTCGGAAACCCAGTCCGGGAGGGCACCCACATAATTAGATGTTTTCTATATATTGAGTTATTCAGGCCTTGTGTGTAACATATCATGTATAACCAAGTAATAAAAATATTCATGTGGGTTAACTAATAGGAGGGATATTGGCATCTGATAGATAATGTTAAGGTTGAGGTTGTGTTTTGAGTGCTAGTGCCAGATGAGTCTGTGCAAATAAACTAAGTAAAGTAATAATCCAAGAAATGTTTGTGGCGGGTACACTAAATAAATATTATCGTGTGAGAGCTTTCCTTAAATAACATTAAGTAAAATTTAAAGATAGTTAGATGTGCACTATCTTTGCATCACACTCCAGGAGTTAGATGCACTTTTGTTGTTACATCTAAGCTGTGATGATCTAGTTATCTACTTTATCTATTTCCTATTCTGGATTTTTAAGATGCACTCCCTTTTCATGAAAGCAAGCAAAGTGATACTGTTATACAGTCCGCGTTATGTTTCTACCATTTATGCATTCATGATACACATTACATGTGCACAAACCACTCCTTCATTTTATCACTTATTAGATGATTTTTTGATCGTTCTAGTTTGCATGCATGCTTTCAGGGGCACAGAGTCTAGTGACCTTTCATAGATGGAATTCCTGTTGATCGGCTTGTCTAACTTTCGGTTACCAGACTTTCATTATCTATGTTATTTTTCATTTTTGCTACTATGTGATTGACTCTGATGTGCATAACTATTACAGTTGTTGTGTCAGAATTTAGTGGTCGTGTAACCTAGTTTCTTTATGTAGTATGCGATAATGACATTAACATCAAACTCGTGATATCTTTTATGTTATTCATTAGTTGTGGGACTCATTGATATTTGTTGAGTATTTTTCTTCTGCTATATATTTGTGTCGTACACTTACTATTTGTTGTATATTAGTGTCCTTGTGACTATTTTTTAAATGATTTTTGATAATATTCTATGTATGGTGAATGAGATGTATGTACCAATCCCTCGGTATAGTCTTAAATATATACTTTTGGGTGGTGTTTGTCTTAAGGCTGCCTAGCCTAGTCGCATTCCTATCAGATGCTTTCCGAGATTCGAGGCGTGACATCCTCCCTTCTCCTCCTTCCTCCTCTCTCCTTCATCTCATCTTTGTCCTCCTCCTCCATCTTCCACTTTCATCTCTTCCTTCCTTCTCCTTCATCCTTCGTTCCATCTTCACCATCCTTCTTCTTTTGCCGCCATGGCATCCCATCATTCTCCTCCCTCCTCTCTCCTCCATCTCAACTCATCATTATCCCTTCTTCTTTGTCTCCTCCTTCTTCCACATAGTAATGTTAAATTTTTAACTTATCTCTTCATGATCCAAGTCACATGATAATTTTAGAGAATAATAGTTAACTATACGAAGTAGTTTTCAAATAGTCAACATAAATCTATTAATCTTAATAGCTAATTCATATAGTTAACATGTATGTGTTAAACTTATCATCCATCATCTATTTATTAAACTTAACAATGAAGTCATATGGTTAACATCTATATGTTAAAATTAACATCTAATCACATAAATAATATCTATTTATTCAAGATGTTAACTATAGTTGCTTAGTGTTAACTTTAGCGTGACTTTAGAAAATATTATTTTAGCCAAATGAGATAGTCTTTGAGTGATGCGGCAACAGTTCTAAGAGAAGGAGGGGATAGATGGTTGAGGAAGGGGGGAAATGATAAAGAAGAGACCGTGGCGGCGAAAATATAAAAAAAAAGTTGAGAAAGGATAATGATTGAAGAAAGAGATAATGATAAAGAAAAAAGAGATAACGGTTGAAAAAAAAAGGGAAGGATGCAACGAGAGAGGTAGTGGGACAAGAGATAATGGAAGAAAGAGGAGCATGAAGGAAAAATGATTCATGGGTTCATGAAAAAAGAAGACGATGTAAGAGGTTGAGAACGAGGGTAGTGTGGGGATAAAACAATGATATTTTTTTTCTCTTTGCTGAGGCGACAGCTAAAAAGAGATTTTTCACACTATAATTGCAATTAAGGGACATAAGCGCATGGATGAGAAATGAAGCGGTTTGGTAACATGAGGTTTCTTATTTTGGAGCCTACACACAATTTTTCCTTTTAAGTTTAAAGGCGATAAAGTAAAGAAAAATAAATTACAGGGAGGCAAAGTGAATAGAAATAAACTATATGAGGGATATTTTCAACTTACAAAAAACAATGGGAGGGATTTGTTGGGGAGAAAACCCTATGCCGAGATCCAACCAAATAGCCGAAAGAGATAAACCAACACACCAAACAATTGCACAAACAACCAAACACCAGTTTTACGTGGTTCGGCGAGATGCTTACGTCCACGGGGCAAGGAAGGGGGAGTATTCACTATTAGAAATCAATGGGATACAACTAGGGTTACAAATCTCTCACCAAAACCCTCAACAAATCACTCTTGATCTCTCCAAATTGCTCCAACAATAGAAGCCCAAGAACTCACCCTCAATGGCTGCTAAAACCCCTTGCTTACAAACCCTAAAACCAAGTTTGGGTATTTATAGAAAACCCAAACGAAACGGGTCTGGAAAACAGACCCAGCCCAAAACCGCTACGGCGGTCGACCGCCACGGTCGACCGCCCTCCATCCAGCAGCAGCTCCAATTGTCCAGAGACTTCTGCGGTCGACCGCGGCGGTCGCCCGCGGCGGTCGACCGCAGAAGTTTCACAGAACAGAAACTTCTGCGGTCGACCGCCGCTGATCCAAACGTATGGGAGCCTTTGTGCACCCCGTCTGTCAGAAACCTGAGACTGAAGCCAATTCTACAGGATTTAATAAAATTCATATTTAAACTTGTACAAATTCAAAATTCTATAAATTAGCAAATAATATGCGAATTTAAACCGGCCTCCTCAATTCTGCGATGCCGATTTAAACCTGCCGCTTCAGTCCTTCACTTACAACCGAGGGTTTAATGCTGCAAAAGAGAAACGAACTTTTCCACAGACACAGAAAGTCCCCAAATCGAGGTCAGCAAGTTCCGATCATTTTGTCTTTCATTTTCCATAATTCAAAGAAACTATTCCTCTCACTTTTTTGTGGAACAAAGCCCTAATTCTTCAATTCAAGTACTATGACAAATTAAACCCTAATTTTTACGGAAATTACCCCAATTCTATATGAAGAAGCTGCCGCTCGTTCGCCAATTCTCTACTTCATTTGATCCCACAAAACGAAACCCTAATTCAATTCCAATTCCTCACAGGACTATCCCTGAACCTTGTGGCCAAGATCACGACTTCATAACGATCGCTCACAGCCATTTAATCCATTCAGAGTGGCCAAATCTCAATTCCCTTGCCCCCAAATTAACCCCATTCAGATCAAACCACATCCTCCTCAAAATCCAAAAAGACCCAGTCCTCTCCCTCGATTTCTACAATTTCTCCGTTTCTCAAAACCCTAATTCTCAGTCCCTTGATACTCATTCTATCATACTCCACATCCTTACCAAATTTAAACGGTTTAAGTCTGCGGAGTCAATCCTTAGAAAAACCCTGATCCCCCAAACCCTAAATTCGAGCTCGGAACTTTTTGATGCCATTTTGCACTCCTACCGCCTCTGCGATTCTTCTCCTAATGTTTTCGATTCTCTTTTTAAAACGTATGCGCATATAAAGAAGTTTCGGAATGCCACTGAGACTTTCTGTAGAATGAGAGACTATGGGTTTCTTCCGACGATTCGATCCTGCAATGCTTTTGTTAGCTCATTGCTTGATTTGGGTCGAAATGATATTGCTTTGGCTTTCTATAAGGAGATGGGTTGCTGCCGGATTTCACCGAATGTGTATACATTGAATATGGTAATGTGTGCATTTTGCAATTCGGGAAAATTGGAGAAGGCTTTGGAGGTTTTTGAGAAGATGGAGATGATGGGATTTAGCCCTATGGATTCTTCATTCAATACTTTGATTGCAGCTTATTGCAAGAATGGACTTATTGGCGCTGCTCTGAAGTTGAAGAATGAAATGTATACTAAGGGTTTGATTCCAAATGTGATAACCTACAATTCTTTGATCCATGGGTTTTGCAAGGAAGGGAAATTGAATGAAGCTAATAAAGTTTTCAATGAGATGAAGACTGTGGAGGTGAAACCGAATACAGTGACTTACAATTCATTGATCAGGGGGTATGCTCAGATAAACAATGGTGAGATGGGTTTAAGGATTTATGAGGATATGTTAATGAATAGGGTAGAAGTCGATATTGTTACATACAACGCTCTGATTTTGGGGCTTTGCAATGAAGGGAAGACGAGAAAAGCTGCTTTCTTGGTGAAAGAGCTTGACAAAGCAAACCTTGCTCCAAATTCATCAACCTTTTCCGCTCTCATAAGCGGACAGTGCAAGAGGCAAAACTCTGAGAGGGCGTTTCAGATTTTTAAGGCCATGAAGAAAAATGGTTGTCATCCTAATTATGATACATTCAAAATCTTGCTATTGAGCTTCTACCATAATAAGGATTATGAAGGATCACTGGAGGTGTTGAGAGAAATGTTAGAAAGATGGATGGCTCCGGATAAGACATTGTTGACTGAGCTCTTTGAGGGGCTTGGCAGGTTAGGGAAAAGCCACTTGCTTACTGAATTGTTTTCAGCAGCCAATGCAGTTAGACTCATACCAAAAGACTTTGTTGATCGTGGAAGCAACTCCTCTCAATTTGGGATTGCAAATTAACAGACATGTGAAAAGATTTTGGAGATTGAGAAACAAATTTCCAGTGTGGGGGTTGAAGGTGCTGAAATCAACAAATTTTTTAATGGCATGGACTCCCTTTGCCTTATCATCCCTGTAGCTGTTTATTTTGAGTCCTTGCCAAATGTAACGCTGCAAATACAATGGCATAGTACAGAACACCTTATGATTCAGATGTAGCTGTTTATTTTGAGTCCTTGCCAAATGTAATGCTGCAAATACAATCAGAACACCACCTTATGATTCAACATGACATGAGTTGTTCAAGCAAATGTGGTATTGGCGGTTCTAATATGAGAAAAATTCTTATGGAAAAGATGACCAGATAATCTATGAGGCGTTTTAACTGTCATATGTTGTCTGAGTCGAACCTCGACAGTACTGCTAGACTATGACATGTGCTTCCTCTGCCTTATTATCCTTATTGTTGTTTGTTTAAAGTTCTTGCTAACATAATGATGCAAATGCATTGGCATAGCGTAGGCGACAATCAGAACACCTTTGATTTAACACGACATGAGTTGTTTTAAACAACTTCTGTATTCGTGGTGCTGATATGAGAAAAGTTCTCATGGAGAAGATTGTCAGATAATCTATGAGGTGTTTAACTGTCATATTCTATCCGAGAGTTGAACCTCGAGAGTATTATTTGATTTGAGATCTTCTGCTCAGTAGTGCTCCATTTGAGATCTGGTACAAACACTAAAATGACTATCTTCGGCTATTTAGGCGTGTGAAAATATGATTGACTGTCCGCATCAGATTTGAGGTTACTGCTGCTTTCTTCTTGATTCTGCTTCTTAGTTTTTTCCTCTCTGCATTTTGAAATTTTGAGCTATTTACAGTATTCAGGCACAGGGGCCTAAATATGTTGGCACGTTTGAATCTTCAAAACTGTAAAACTGTATTGGAAAGACAATGGGTTTTCTTAATTTCAATTTCAAAGGAAAATCACATGTTTCTTTACCAACAAATAACCCCAAAAAGAAGAAGGCATCTTCTAGATAAACCTTAATTACAGTACGCAGGGGAATCGATATCCTTTTTGAGTTTCAAAGAAGATTTTAGCTGAAGGGAAAGGAAAATCATATACCCTGGTTTGCTTACACCAAAAACTCAATTGCACAAACACATCACTAGGTATATATTCAATATGCATCCAATCATCCTTTCGTCTGCCAAGTATTTTCCCCCTCCCTTTCCATGTCTGCAAAGTTTTCTTTTCCATCCGGACTCTTCAACATTGTGAATATTCAACTTACATAATTACATGTTCACCTTCCACCAACTATCTCACATTATAGTTTACGGTTATTTCTTTGAACATCTCCTAACTATTGGACAGAGGCTTACGATGAGTCAATTAGTCAGATGAATTTGCCTTTAGAACTGTTCAGTTTTACATGCACCCTTTATCTAGTTGTATCTTCTTCCTCTTTTGATAAAAGTAATAAGGGCGCAGGGATAGTTCCCATATAGGTACGAGATATGTAATTTATCACTCTTATTATTTTTATCATCACTTTTAAAAAATTTATCACTCTTATTATTTTTGCACGGTCGCATCAAACATATAACAAAAAGATCTACAACTTTGCATCCTTTCATTTGAATATCCGAAAGCTGTGTTGCATATCATAATTATTCCATGCTGATGTTTTCTGCTTGAGGCCATGATCTTTCATATACATTCTTTTGAATTTTGTTATGCATATTGATACTTAGAATTTGTAATTTTGCATGCCTAGCAATATGATTTTCTACTGTTTAACTTGAGAAAATATTTTACCTACTTAAAAGTCCAGTTTTAAAATCTGTAACATAGTATATTGAAAACTCTAAGCGGACTGCACATGTTCGAAACTATTTCTATGCAAAGGTTTTTCTTTTTCTCATGATATTGAAGTACAATTGAACCAGCTTGAAATTGTTAAATTTAACAGTTGTAGTTAGATTACAGTTTATTACTAAAGATGGTTGCATAATCTAGTCATCTTTGTGGATGAACCCAGAGTGGGAGAGGGACCACATAAGGATGTAAGAAGATAAAAGCTTCATAAGGATAAATTGTTTTCAACCTTCCCAAATTATATAAAAGATGAATTTTTTTTAATTAAAAAGTAAGCCTTCTTTTGACGTTAAAGAATTAAGTACTTTATGATTAACTAGTGCTTCTTATGTGATATATTGGTTGCATTCCTTAATCATATAATTCTTACAGTTTGTGTTGGCCTTTTTGTTTTGATGATGATTTATAGACAATCCCTAATATTATTTGTCTAGTATTTGTGTTTTCTTATTAGGTAATCTAGACAAACAATGAGTTAGAGGTTGGATGGAATCGAGCTTTCACGATCATATCCACTGGAGGATAGAAGGAATAAGAGTGAAGCCAATGCATTCAGGTCAACTATTCAAGTTCAAGCTTCATCCGTAAAGCAAACAAAGACAAGCTTATTGAAGATCATCAAGTTTGAGGTACAGTAGTTTAGGTTTATAGTATGTGTGTTAATACTTTAAAGCTCAAACTACACATATACGCGTTTCTGTTTTTATATATATATATAGTTATATATATTTACATGTTTTGGTTTTATAGTTTTCAAGTTTAAATATGAAACAAATGAATATGACTGGAAAATACATATTTGTTTCATGTTTATATGCTTATATTGATTTCATCAATATCAAGTTTATTTAGTTCAATAAAATCATGTTTATTGTTTTGAATGTTTGCAAAACATGTATTTTTGTGAAAATATTGAGTTATTGATTCATGGACTTAATAATCATTATACATCTTTTATTAATTCTATATAATCATTTTATAAAATTTCAAAACATGGTTTAGTCAAAATGTCAAATTTCAAGTATGTTCATTTTCATGTTTTGGACTAGTTTTGAAAAATGATGAGATTTTACTATTGAGAAGTGCAATTCCAAAAATTCTTTTTGTAACATGTTTATTATCATGTTTATAACTATTTCCTAAAGTTTTACAATTTTTGGAATTTGTATGTTATTTTTAAAGGCACTTTAAAAATTAGATTTACTGTTTTAATCAATCGACCGATAGAGTTTATCAGTCGACTGATGAACTCGTCTAGAATTATCAAAAGTTTCTATTTTTACGATTAATGAACTATCAGTCGACTCATGAGGTCTTCAGTCGACCGATGAGTTGCAAACTGCCTGTAATGGTCAGCTCATCAATCGACTGATACTGTTCATCAGTCGACTGACGGCCTATAAAGGCTAGTTTTCCAGAATGTACTATTTTGAGTTTTTTTTTTGTCTTTTTGTCTTGTTTTCTTGGTTTTTGGGTTTCCCTTGTGATCCTATATATACCCCATGCCTCATAACTTCTGAGAAATCCAAGAAAATTATTTTTTACAAGTTTATAAAAGTTTAACAAGGGTTTAAGTTTGTTTTAGTGTTTGTTTGGTTTGTGAAGAAGTTTTCACAAGTGGAGGAGATCATCTTTATTGTTTGAGCTTCAATCTCCATCTCTCCATCTTGTTTTTCAGAAAAGAATTTCTAAACTCAATACTAGCTTTGCATTAATTATTTGTTATTTGTCATCTTCATTAAGCTAGTGTTTACATTTGATTTTCTCTTTGTTCACCCACAACCATTGAGCTTATTGTATTTGCATACATAGTATAATTTGGGGTTGTGGATTTGTGTCTAAGAGAGTGAGTTTTCATTGTGTTATCATCCATGCTAGAGAATAAATTATTGTATTGAGCTTTAATTATGAGGATACACTTGGTAATACACTTGTACAGCGAGAGGAGTGTGTGGTGAGAGACGGGGTCGTCCCAAGAGGAGTGGCGTCGGTTGTAAAGCTGTTAGCCCTTATGTTTTGATGATAATTTACAATCACCATTATCGGTACTAATTGCTTGTTAAGTGATATTACAATTAATATGTATATCAAGCTTATTAGTACCATTCATGGAGGATTGGATGGAATATGAGCTACAACGTCAATATCTATATAGGAGGCGGAGGCAATATGATGAAGCACATGTTAATCAAGAACAACATATACAAGTGAAAGCTTCATCAAATCAAAGCAATATCAAAGACTCAAGAGATGTTACTCTATGTGAGGATATTTGCTAGTTTTTCTTTTCTCTCTAGTGCTAGATTGTAGGCAAGTAGTTGTAGATTTCTTTTGAAGCTATTCAGGATATCATACACACTTGCACACTTTTAAAACTTGTATTTTGGTACTTTTGTTAAAATAATGTTTTTCATAAATACGAGGACATTTTTGCAAAATTCCTTTTCAAACAAGTTTGTCAAAATGATTATAAATTTTCTCTAAGTTTCATATTTTCTGGAATTTATTTGATATTTTTAAACATGGTTTAAAGTTCAGTTTTCCTGTGCAAATCAGATCTATGCATGTTCAGTCGACTCATAAGTCGACTTACGAAGTGTAGCGGAATTGCCATTTCTATCTGCCGAGTCGACTCATATAAGTCGACTCATTAGTGGACTCATTAGTCGACTCATGAGTCGACTTATCAGAGAGCCGTTGCACAATAACGGCTAGTTTCAGAAATCTGGATTTTGGGGGATTTTGATGGTTTCTTTGGGGTTTTGGCTGCTGATATCTTTCACTATAAATACCCAACTACCCTATTTATATTTCCCACCAACATTGCAAGAGAAAAATTAATTGTGTTTAATTCTTGAGTTCAAAAGCCTTAAACTTTCAAAATCAAATTCCTTGTTTCATATTTACACATCCCACATCTCAAAGCTTCAAGTGAAATCTCTCTCCTTGTCATAGGACGGTTATAAGAGAGAGCAATCTTTTATTTGCTACCATTGATTGTGTGGTGATCTCATGGAGATCAATTGTGTCATGAGATCTCGTGGAGATCGTTGTGTAGAAGAAGTTCCGGCTTTCAAACCGGGATGTGTAGTGGATTCTCATTGAGAGTGGGGAGCGGGGACGTAGGCTAGAGAGCCGAACCTCGTGAATACATCGCGCGTCATTTGGATAACAATTTCTATCTCATCTCTCTTTATTTCTAGTGTTATATTTTGTAGTGTTTACTTGTCTTTATTTTTATTGCACATTTATACCCTTAAGACCCTAATCATCCCCCCTCTAGGGTCCAACAAAAGCCTAGAGAGAGGTTATAAATCCGAGCACTTGAGAGAGACACGGGCTAGTTACCAACACTTAGGGGTTGTAGAGTGGGATTGTAAGAGTATGGATTGTGAGAGTTTTCGGTGAGCTAGAAAACCAAACTTGTGTTGTTGTAAACGTTTTGGGTGAACGTTGAAAACCCATGGTGTAGTGGATTCTCCCCGGGAGTGTGGAGCGGAGATGTAGATCGGAATGACCGAACTCCGTGATCATTTTTTTTTGTATTTGCGTTTGCCTTGGCGTATTTATCTTATGTTCATAAATTGTTATATCACAATTATTACATGTTTATATCACCCTTATTTGCATATACTTACTAGTAAAATATTGAATATTAATCTTGCTAGGATATATTTCTTAATTCGTTTTAATTGGTATTAAATCAGATTAGATTAGCATAAATCTTATTCACCCCCCTAAGGCGCCAATAATTGATATCAGAGCTTGGTGTTCTTTGATTTGTGGCTTAACCGCCTTGAGTTAAAGATCCTTGTTCTTTTTTTTTGCTAATCTAGTTTTGATAATTTTCATATTGCTTGCATAATATATTTTGGATATGCACGGTCACCTAGCTTAGGTTATGTCATTAATGTTTCTTCTCGTTTAGATAATTTCCCCTATGATCAATTGTGTGGTAGATTTAAGCTTTTTGTTAGATCTAGACATTTTGATTTGTGGGAAATTATTGAGTGTGCTTATGTTGTACCCATTTTGGAGAAATCCAAGAGGAGTAAAAATGATCTAAGAATGTTTACCATGAACAAGCTCTTGTTAGAACTCTTACATAATGTATTTGATTCATCTTTTTCTAACAAACTTGATTCTTTAGATAGTGCTTATACATTATGGAAACTTATAAAAGTACATCAAGGGAATTTGGAGGCGACCTGACAAGTTTGGAGGATTCTGCTTCTAGTTCATGTGGAGCTTCATTTTCATGTACACAGTCACTAGGTGATAGCCCTAGTAAGGTTTGCGAGTCCGAACCCGATAGTGAATCATCTATAGTTAATCTCGCATATGCATATGAGAAATTAATGAAAGCCTACAAAAAATTACATCATAAGTTTATGTTAGACCCTAGAGGGGGGTGATTAGGGTCTTATGCTAATCTAATCCCAATTAAAAGCTAATTAAAATTGTGTTGATCAATTTGTTCTTGCAAGAAGAAATATGATATGGATATGAACAATAAAGATGAATAGAATGAACGCTAAGCAAAACACAAATACACGATATGTTTATGTGACGCCCCGGGTTCACACAAGGCTGCAGTCCAAGGTGAAATCAAGAATGTCAAACCTGTCATGCACTATACCGTGCAATAATACGTTTCACCATCACAATAAGTATCCATCTAGTGGAATCAACAACAGGTGTAGGTACAAAACAGGCAAAAGAAAATATAATGGAACAGTAATAAACAATAGGTGATCTGAAGAAAAATAGTCA
>BQKN01048851.1:0-16796 GCA_022839385.1 Asparagus kiusianus | reverse complement strand
TTCTGATATATTGCAGAAACAGGTTTTTGACCAACTTGAAATATTTGCAAAATATTTATTTGACCTCTGAAAATTCTGAAACTTTGTAAAATGTTTTTAATACTAAAAACAAACTGTTTGGAAAAAGAATTTTGCAGATAGGTCCTCATACTTGTGAAAAATAAGGTTTTGTGAAAACCGCTTAAAAGCTTAAATATGAAAACGTGTGTGTGAGTCCCAATAGCTTCAAGTAAACACAGTAACTCTTTGCCTACATTCTAGCACTAGAGAGAAACATAAAAGAAAGCTAATATCCTCATATTGAAAGTAATACTTGAGCTTTGATATAGCTTGAATCGGATGAAGCTTTTATTCGAATTTGTCGTTCTTGAAATAACGTTGTTTCATCTCTTAGCCTCCTCCTCCTTTGGATATCATCGTTGTAGCATATATTCCATCCATCCTCCATAAATGGCACTAACGAGCTTGATAAATGAATTTATTATATTTACACTCAATAAGCCATTAGTACCGATAATGGTGGTTGTAAAACATCATCAAAACATAATGGTTAACAATCTCCCCCTTTTTGATGATGACAACCAACCATTATAAGAGCAAAAATAAAATAGCTTATAGATAGGTGCTCCCCCTATCTATGAGCTCCCCCTAAATATATGCAACAATTGAGGAGATATTTCTCCCCCTTTGTCACCATCAAAAATGGGGTAAAAAGAAAAGCAAACTACAACTAAACAAGCACACAATGTAGAACTTTCACATAGTGTATAAGCCCAAACCATTTCTTATGCGACAAAAATCATCCTCTCCAAGAGGCTTAGTGAATATATCCGCTAGTTGAGATTTTGTGTCAACAAATACTAGGGATACATTTTGTTTCTCTACATGATCGCGTAAGAAATGATGGCGCACATCAATATGCTTGGTTCTAGAATGCAAAACTGAATTTTTTGAAATATTTATGGCACTTGTGTTATCACAAAAGATTTTAATATTTTAGAAATTCAAATCATAATCAACTAAACTTTGTTTCATCCACAACACTTGAGCACAACATAAGCCGGTGGCAATGTATTCCGCTTCCGTAGTGGACAATGCAACACAATTTTGTTTTTTGGAAGCCCAAGAAACAAGTGAATTTCCTAAAAATTGGCATGTTCCACTAGTACTCTTGCGATCTACCTTACATCTGGCAAAGTCGGCATCATAAAAACCATATAAATCAAAAGAAGTGCTTCTTGGATAAAACAAACCAAGATTAAAAGTACCATTAACATATTTAATGATCCTTTTAACCGTAATTAAATGAGATACTTTAGGAGATGCTTGAAAACGTGCACATGCACACACACTAAACATGATATCGGGCCTACTAGCGGTAAGATAAAGAAGACTACCTATCATACCTCGGTATAATTTTTGGTCCACGTCTTCACCACTTTCATCCGCATCAAGCTTAACACTAGTACTCATGGGAGTAGGCGCATGCTTAGAATTCTCCAACTTGAATTTCTTCACCAATTCCTTCGCATACTTGCTTTGTGAAATGAAGATCCCATCCTTAGTTTGCTTGACTTGGGGCCCGAGAAAGAATGTAAGCTCTCCCATCATACTCATCTCAAAGTGATCCTGCATAACTTTAGAAAATTCCTTGCACAAGGATTCATTAGTAGCACCGAAAATAATGTCATCCACATATATTTGAACTAAAATAAAATTATTTTTCCTTTTTCTCACAAAAAGAGTGTTATTAATTGTTCCTTTTGAAAAACCATTTTTAACAAGAAAACTAGAGAGGCGAGCATACCAAGCTCTAGGAGCTTGTTTCAACCCATATAAAGCTTTTTGTACCCGGTATACATGATTTGGAAAGGCATGATCTATAAATCCGGGGGGTTGCTCAACATACACTTCCTCTTATATAAAACCATTTAAGAAGGCACTTTTAACATCCATTTGAAATAGTTTAAAATTTTTAAAACTAGCAAATGCCAAAAACATCCTAATAGATTCCAACCTTGCAACCGGTGCAAAGGTTTCATCATAGTCTATGCCCTCCTCTTGATTGTATCCTTGGGCAACCAAACGAGCTTTATTTCTAATAACAATGCCATGTTCATCAAGTTTGTTTCTAAAAACCCATTTAGTACCAATAACACTAGCATTGTTAGGTCTAGGAACTAACTTCCAAACTTCATTTCTTTTGAAAATTGTTTAATTCTTCATGCATAGCCAAAACCCAAAATTCATCATTCAAAGCATCATTAATCTTTTTAGGTTCTATATGAGATAAGAATGCAACATTACCACACTCACTCAAAGCTTTTGAGCGAGTAATAACTCCTTTTGAAGGACTCCCAATGATTTGCTCCTTTGGATGGTTTGATGTGAATTTCCAAGCTTTAGGAGGTTCAACTTGTTCTTGAGCATTGGAGCTATCTTCATCCTTTTGAGCTTCTATAGAGGGAGTATCATTGATTTGCAAAAAGTCCAATCCTCCCTCAATATCATCATCATCATCTTTCCTAGGCACAATAACTTGAGAGTAAACATTAGTCTCATCAAAAGTAACGTTTATAGATTCTTCAACAACGAGACTTCGTTTATTGAAGACCCTATAAGCCTTACTTCGAGGTGCATAACCCAAGAAAATACCAACATCAATTTTGGAATAAAATTTGTCATGGTGATCTTTTGTATTTAAAATAAAACATTTGCAACCAAAAACACGAAAATAACCAATAAAAGGAGTTTTTCCATAATAAAGTTCATAAGGAGTTTTCTTAAGCTTTGGTCTAATCAAAACACGATTTAAAATATGGCAAGCCGTATTGACGGCTTCCGCCCAAAAATATTTTGGTAAGTCAAAAGAATTAAGCATAGTGCGTGCCATCTCTTGTATGGTACGATTTTTCCGTTCGACAACACCATTTTGTTGTGGTGTTCTAGGAGCGGAAAACATATGAGTTATACCATGATGAACACAAAAATCATAGAAAAATTCATTTTGAAATTCACCACCATGATCACTTCTAATTTTAATAACTTTTAAATCTTTTTTATTTTCAATTCTTTTGATATGATTTGCAAATTCTTCAAAACAATCATTTTTCTTAGCAAGAAATATTGTCCATGTAAAACAAGAAAAATCATCAATAATCACAAAAACATAGTGTTTGCCTCCAAGAGAGGTAACACGCATAGGACCGAATAAATCAAGATGAAGTAATTGCAAAGGTTTAGAAGTCGATACCTCATGGATGGATTTGAAAGAGGATTTTGCTTGTTTACCTTTGGCACAATCCTCACAAATTGAATCTTTGATGAAGTGTAAGTTAGGTAGCCCTTTTACAAGATTTTTCTTGGACAATTTTGATATTAACTCCATATTTGCATGTCCAAGTCTCTTGTGCCAAATCCAAGGGTTTTCATCAATAGCCGCAAGACACTTCACATCTTGATTCACTAACTCATTCATCTCAAAAATATACACATTAGATTTGCGATTAGCAATAAAAACAATTTTCTCATTCATACTAATGATGCATTTATCCGGTTTAAAAGAAATATCAAACCCTTTATCACTTAATTGGCTAATGCTAAGAAGATTATGATTCAAACCACTTACTAAATAAACGTCTTCAATAATGGGTGAGGGTTTTTTACCAATAGAACCAATACCAATGATTTGACCTTTCTCACCACCACCGAAGGAGACATTGCCTCCTTCAATCCTTGATAGGGTTGCAAATAACTCTTTGTTGCCTGTCATATGATGTGAGCAATCACTATCAAGGTACCACATCTCCTTACGTTGTTGCCGTGACGTTCCCTACAAAAGAAGAAGATGAAGGTGTAGTAGCTTTAGGTACCCATGTCTTGGGTCCTTGGTGGTTAGTAGTTTTGGTACCTTTGGGTACCCATATCAAACCATAAAAATCTTCATTGTCTTTAATTCTACAATGAGTAGAAATGTGTCCATGTCTCATACAATAAGTGCATACAAAATTTCTTTTGTATGTACGGATGTTGGAACCATGAAACCTATTTCTACCATGGTGATTGTAGTTGGCATAAGCATGAGTGGGTCTAGTTCTACAACCCTCAATTTCTAATCTTTCAATCTTTGATCTTAATTGCTTGTTCTCGAAATCGAGATCTCCTAGCAATTCATCTTTTAGAGCAAGAGAGGTTGTTAGTTGTTCTAGCTTAATATCACAAGAGGCATGCAATTTTTTAAAAGAAGAGTATTCTTTAGATATTCTTTTAAATTCAAAGTTCAACTCTTCTAAAGCCATAGATATGTCATATTGCATATAGAAAGATTCATTTTCGGCCTCGGATATTACCTCATGTTCATTTGCCATGAAACAAACATTTGGGTCATGAAGAGCAAGTTTAGCTCCCTCATCATCGCTATCCGAATCACTTGGTTCGGATTCTTCCCATCCGGCATACATAGCCTTCTTCTTCTTGTACTTCATGTACTTCTCTTTGAGCTTGGGGCAATCCTTAGCGATGTGACCCGGTTCATTGCATTCAAAACATTTACCTACACGAGAGGAAAACTTGTTGTTAGATCGAGGGTTAAATTTTTTGTTCATTTTTATAAGTCTAGAGATTCTTCTAGAGAGATGAGCCACTTCTCTAGAAAAATTGACTTCACTCTCCGATGACGAAGATGAGTTGTCACTAGCTCCTTTGAGAGCTATGGTCTTCAACTTTGGTGACGACTCCTCAACTTCACGTGATGGCACTTCCTCCTTCTCCTTCCCCTTGAGCTTCTTCTCATGCACTTTGAGCTTTCCGATAAGACTATCAAGAGCTAAGGTAGTGAGGTCATGAGCTTCCTCAATGGCCGTAGCCTTGGGCTCCCATGCCGGAGTCAAGGAGCGAAGTATCTTGTAGTTCATCTCTTGAATGGATAATTGCTTGTCAAGACCATGTAATTCATTGATGATGTTAGTAAAGCGAGAAAACATAGCATCAATGGATTCATTAGGAAGCATTTTAAATAGCTCATAATCATGCATAAGTCCACTAATCTTAGATTCCTTAACTTGGGGGGTTCCTTCATGTGTGACACATAATTTTTCTCAAATTTCGTATGCGGTTGCACACGTAGAAACTCTATTGTATTCATTTGGGGAAAGACCACAAATTAAGGCGTTCATGGCCTTAGCATTGAGATTGGCAAGGTGCCTTTCATCCTCATCCATGTTCTCAACTTTGGACTTTTCTACATATTTCTTTTCTATGAGCCCTAGGATGTCAAGGTCAATACAACGAAGATAAATTCTTATCCTAGCCTTCCAATAAGCAAAATTATTCCCGGTGAAGAGAGGTGGTCTAGTTGTGGATTGTCCTTCTAACATATGCATATTCAAAGAAGCCTCCATTAGATCTTTTCTCTAAGGTGATTAAACCAAAAATTAATATAGAGACCAAGCTCTAATACCAATTGTTGGACCCTAGAGGGGGGTAATTAGGGTCAAAAGGCTCTAATATGCAATTTAAAGAACAACACAAGCAAAACACAAAACAGTAATGCAATAAAAGTAAGAGAGATAGAGTTAGGAGTTTGTTATCCTTGACGCGCGATGTGTTAACGAGGTTCGGCCCTCTAGCCTACATCCCCGTTCCCCACTCTCGAGGAGAAATCCACTACACAACCGGTTTGGAAGCCGAAACTTCATCTACACAGCAATCCCACACGATCTCTCTCACTACACAGTTTGATCTCAATAGATCACACCCTCACAGTTGATCTTACTCAAGATCTCAACCTCACAGTAGAAGAAAAGATGCAAGAACCTCTCTTTACACAGCCCCTATAGCAAAGAGAAGGTTTACTGGAGCTGGGAAGTGAATCACACTTAAAAATAGAGAGAAAACAGACTTTGAAAATTTTACTCAGGAAACAGAAAGAGCTCTCTGGTTTTGCAAACGTTAGGGCTGAGGAAGAAGAAGAAGTCTGGGGGGTTTTTATAGAAGAGTTTAAATCATTTTAAAAACAAAACCCAATCTTCCTATTTAGGAAGATAATCTTCTTTTCAGATTGTTAGCTCAGACTGAGCCAAGCACAATTAAGTGAAAGCACAACAAACGAGGCAAAACGACCGTTTTAAAAAGTCGCGATTGACTGAAGGAAATTTTGGTCGTCCGAAATGAACCTTCGGTCGACCGAAAAATCACGTCGGTCGACCGCGAGCTGCTTCGAAAACTTAGAAAACAAACAGAGCCATCGTCGGTCGACCGGCGCGGTCGACCGATATAGAAATTGAAATTTCGGTCGACCGCATCGGTCGACCGCATCGGTCGACCGACGACTTCTCTGGAAAATACTAACGAATGGCTATAGGAGCGGTCGACCGGACCGGTCGACCGCTTTCTGATATATTGCAGAAACAGGTTTTTGACCAACTTGAAATATTTGTAAAATATTTATTTGACCTCTGGAAATTCTGAAACTTTGTAAAATATTTTTAATACTAAAAACAAACTGTTTGGAAAAAGAATTTTGCAGATAGGTCCTCATACTTGTGAAAAATAAGGTTTTGTGAAAACCGCTTAAAAGCTTAAATATGAAAACGTGTGTGTGAGTCCCAATAGCTTCAAGTAAACACAGTAACTCTTTGCCTACATTCTAGCACTAGAGAGAAACATAAAAGAAAGCTAATATCCTCATATTGTAAGTAATACTTGAGCTTTGATATAGCTTGAATCGGATGAAGCTTTTATTCGAATTTGTCGTTCTTGAAATAACGTTGCTTCATCTCTTGGCCTCCTCCTCCTTTGGATATCATCGTTGTAGCATATATTCCATCCATCCTCCATTAATAGCACTAACGAGCTTGATAAATGAATTTACTACATTTACACTCAATAAGCCATTAGTACCGATAATGGTGGTTGTAAAACATCATCAAAATATAAGGGTTAACACATGCAAGGAATTGTTTGATATTTAAGTTTTTACTAAATAAGTTTTTATAATGAATTTGTATTTCACTGGGTTTTTTTGGTTATTCGTTCTGGATCTTTTCACAATGTTCATATGATACTTGGATTTTTTTTTGCCATTTTGTAGTGCTAGTTAAATTCTACTAGTGAAACCACTTGTGTTTTGGATTAGAGCTATTGTAATTGTGAAACATGAGACCGACTCTTATGCCATTTCGTAGAAGCATAAGAGAACTTACTATCCCGAAAAGCTGGATTAGAAAGAGGAACACAAAACTATAATAAACCCTCATTAAGCTATCTATATAGTCAACGTGGAACTAAAATGTGAGAAGAAGAAGAGGAATATCTATGCATCTTGATTTGGGATTTTTTTGGTTTGGTATTGCCGGGGGGGTCTTTGCAGTTTGAAGAGGTCAAGTCTACAAGTCAAATACGTTTTTTTATGAAGGAAGTCCCAGGTTGTGTCTCAAAGAGCGTGAAGTCTAATGTGAAGACCCAACATGGCCAAGACCATGTTTCTGATCTAAGACTGCCGGTTTAAATCAAGTCAAAATGACTAAGTATGGTTAATCTACAGACGAGGAAGATCCTAGGATGGTAATAGTCCTTCATTGATATCGATTTAGACACAAAGTTTAGCCTAAGATGTTTGCATTTTTCCATTCATCTTTTATCTTGGGAATTACCCCAAATATATTTGTAAGATGACTACAAGTAATTGTTTTCTGAAGTCAATAATTTTAGATCAAAGATTTGCGGCCACGTGATGCTGGAAATCATTTTACTTCATTTTCTCTCGTTAAATTCAAGTACTAGTACTAATAGAGATTTTAGGTGTTTGTTAGTCTTTTATTCTTTTCTTTGACAAACTTTCTTGTTAAATATTTTATCTTTGTTCACTTTTCAAATTTGATATAATTTTGTAATCTTGCTTGAGTATAATTACTTGTACCTGCAGGTTTATCGGTGCGTATAATTGCACTTGCTGCATTTGTTTGTCACAGATGAAGATCTTCATCCACTTAAATTACTGGCAATATGTCTACTCTTGCAGTTGTTTTCAACTGCCTTCTTCCCTCCAAGTTGATGAATACTACTTGTGGTAGTACATAAGATCTAAATCTAGTTCAATTTTCATATGTTTATCTTGCTTCTTTTCTGAATTGATGCATTAACAACTCCTTCGTATATCAAGCTTCCTTTCGTGCAACGTATGACTATGGGATAAGTGGTGAAAATTGTTGCAAAACAAAAGAAGATTTGGTCTTGTGGAATTTATTTCCAGACATAGAAAAGTGGTACATTTTCACCCTTTAATTTTGTTTTCCAGACATATAAAATTAGTTGAAGGAGATTTGGAGTGTATGTGTTGCTTTTCATTTGAGTCATTTGTATGCAAATATATTGATTTTTTTTTCTAAGCCAGAATTTGTACATGAATATATATTGATGAATTAGTTGCTTCTAAAGCAATAGCCAACATCAATTCTAGTAATTCATGAATAGCAGTTCATGGGACGTGCCCTCTTTAGAAGTCTGATACTCAGAAGACAATTCCACGAGAAATCAAAAGAGAAATACTTGTGTTTTATTTATTATAGGTCCATACACTGCCGCAGAAAGTTTTTTAATTAGCAATTGTAGTTGCATTCACATGCGTAGTCACTTTGATTGGCGGTGGCAACACAGAGTCTATTTCCATTCTTCTGTAAAAAGCATTCCTTCTGGCACTCTGGAAGGTTGCAGTTGTTGTTTAGGAACACCTGCCATCTTGCAGCATTTGCCTTTCGCATCATCATCTCTACTGCACATTTCTTAAGCTTGACCTAATTAAAGGAAAAAGATGGCTAAAAAAGTTATTATTATTATTTTTTAGAACAAGGATGAGGTCTCGAAACATGAGCCTCAACCGCTATTATATATCCAAAAGTTAAGAGGATTCTAGAGTGTAACCTTCTTACAGTATGAAAATATACATTAACAACCTAAAATATGTCCTACTACCCCTAAACCATTCACACACACCATTACAGATCTCATCCAATATATGCCACCAACAAAACAAAAAGAAGTGCATACACAGTTGAATACTTTAATGAATAAGTAGATGTTTGAATGCTACTTTATTGCAATATAGTTAAATTATTTTATAAAACGTTTTGACCATTTTTCCTTGTTTTACTTTAACAAGATGGTCATGATTTGGTCTAGGCTTGAACACCATGTGAAATTTGAAACTAGGAACCGAGAGTTGCTCTTCAATTAATTATTTAGCTTTCAAGAGCATATATGATGAAGAACGCAGACTGTTGACATATTAGTAATAGATAGGGTGTTATTTGTAAGTTGTGTTGTAAGGGCCTATATAAGCCCATCTTATGAAGTAATAACATTAGGGTTTTCATATTCTATTTGGTATCAGAGCCTCCACCAAAAAACCCTAGCCGCTGCCCCCCCCTCCTCCACTCTCACCCACCCCCCCACCCTTTGTTCAGCCCGACCAGCCCCCCCTCTTCCCCGATCAGACCCGCCCCCTGCCCTCTGTTCAGCCTGACCAGCCCCCCCTCTTCCCCGATCAGACCAGCCCCCTGCCCTCTGTTCAGCCCGACCAGCCCCTCCTCTTCCCCGATCAGCCCCCCGCTTCCCCGATCTGCCCCCCAACTTCTGATCAACCCGACCTGACCACCCCGATCAACCCGACCACCCCCTCTGTTTGACAACCAGCCCCCCTAAATTCGGATCAGCCCCCCCCCCACACGGCAGTCCTCCCCTCATACCCTGAACGCCCCCATCACTCTTGACCGACCGACCCCCCCTTGCTACACCGTGTCGAACCTTGAGTTTGACATGGATTCCCTCGACTCAGTCCTCGAACTAATGACATGAAGAGTATATATCTCACGACGATGAGATATATCACTGTTTTTTATTCTTGTTTCTGAGAAACGAGAGTTTGTCTGAGATCTTACTCTTGTTATGCAGCAGAGATGCTGCCGAAATTTTTACTACACACAACAAGTATCAGAAGAGAAGGTGATCAGGTGTTAGGTCTGAAGCTTGATCAACGGAGGAGATTATCAAGAAGTTGAACCCTACGGAGGTGTCAACTTTGATGAAGCTGATAAAGTTGTCGGCTGGTGAGAGCGCGACAAAACCATCCAAGAAGTTGGAACTTCCTACCATAGATCTGAAGCTTGATGGACCGGGTACTTACCTGAGCTGGTCACGACGGGTGAGATACACCCTTGCAGGAAGGAACCTGGAGGGTTATCTGACAGGAGAGGTGACAGAGCTGGATGAGGACTCGGAGGGAAGAGATGAGTGAAAGGCCACTCATATGTTGGTATACATCTGGCTCCTCAACTCGTTGGTCCAGTCGATCGCCGCCACAGTGGATGGCATTGAGAAGGTGAAGGATGTCTGGGAAAAGTTGAGGAGGACCTATGATGGAGTAGGGAATAACCTGAGGGTGTTCCACATTAAGGGTGAGATCGACGCCACAGTCCAGGGGGATAGGACTGTACAGGAGTATGCCACAAAGCTGGAGCGGCTGTGGCTAGATTATGATCACTTCTCACATCGGGCGAGCTGCAAGGACCCGGGATGTAAAGAAGGGAAGGCCTTTCTACAGGAGAGGACTATGGTGTTTCTCAAAGGATTGACATCAGAGTTCGCTCAGCGAATCGCATTGCTGCTAGCTCAGCCAAATATTCCCACACTTGAGGAGGCTGTCTCTGCTATGATCCAGGAGGAGACTCGCATTCGGCTCCAGGCGGGGACAGGTGGACTTCCTGTGGTGAAGTCAACACTGGCAGCCTCTAGCAACACTGGATCTAGGGAAGAGACTCGACAGTGCTACAACTGCGGTGCGGTGGGTTATCTAAGGCATTCTTGTACCAAGCCACCCAAGGAAGGTGATTTGTGTGGACGTGGATAGTTCGAAGGTCGTGGTCGTGGCCATGGGGGTCAACGAGGTTGAAGAGGAGCAGGGAACCAGGCAAATCTGATGGTAGCAGAGGAAGAAGAGGCTGAGGTGGTCTTTACTAAGGAGGATCGTGCTCTCCTGGCGATACTCAGGAGGAAGCAGCAAGTAGCAGGGGATGGAGATATGAGGAGTGGGACTGAGGAGGCATCCACTTCGTTCTTCGCCAGAGGCAACACTGCTACCTATGCTCATCCGACCAAAGGTACTGATGACATACATGCTCTTGCTTCTATGTCTCCCGACAGACCATCAGAATAGATAGTCGACTCTGGTGTGTCTTGCCATGTGACAGGTAATGCTAGTGAGTTCTCATCATATACTCACTTAGCATCGCCTGATAGTATTCAAACAGCTGATGGTACATTTTAGCCGGTGGTAGGTAAGGGTACAGTCGATTGTACTGGTTCTGTAACTTTGTCCAATGTTTTTCATGCTCCTTCCTTTCCAGTCAATCTTTTGTCCATTAGTTCTATCATCCTCCAACTAAAATACATTGTTTCTTTTGATATTCCCAAGGTGATTTTCCAGGAGAAGGGGACAGGGCGGAGACTTGGGACTGGCACATGGCGTAGTGGACTATGGTATCTGGATCGTGAAGGGCTGGATTCAGCATTGGTGTCAGTTGTAGAGGAAGCAGGAGTAGGATCTAAAATGAGTGCTGAAAGTGAGTTAATACTTCATCGCCAGCGTTTGGGACACTCATCCTTTAGTGTTTTAAGTAGATTGTATCCTTCTTTATTTGAGAAAGTAAATAAACAGAAACTTGTGTGTGATGCATGTGAGTTTGGAAAGCTTACTAGAAGCTCTTATGTTAGTTCGGGTCATAGAAGTTCTCATGCATTTGACTTGGTACATTCAGATGTTTGGGGCCTTGTTCCACAAGTTCTATGAATGGATACAAGTACTTTGTTACATTTATTGATTGCTTCTCTCGTGTTACTTGGTTATACCCGATGAAGAATAAGAGTGATGTGTTTGGGTGCTTCCAAAACTTTCATAGGACTGTTTAGACTCAATACGGAGCAGTGGTGAAAGTATTGAGGTCAGATAATGGGATAAAGTATACCAACAGAACGTTTGAAGAATATTTGTCAGCTCATGGAATACATCACCAGACAACCTGTCCATACACACCATCTCAGAATAGGGTAGCGGAAAGGAAGAGACATCTTTTAGAGGTTGCTAGAAGCATGATGATCTCTATGAATGTCCCAGAAACATTGTGGGGGCAAGCAGTCCTGACCGCAGCAGCGCTGATCAACAGAATGCCCTCGAGAGTGCCGGATTGGAAGTCTCCGTGTGAGACATTGAAGGAAGATAATGGTGGGATTCTTCCCCTTAAAGTATTTGGCTGTGTGTGCTTTGTGAAGGACAACAGACCATCTGTCGGGAAGCTTTCCCCTAGAGCTGTGAAGTGCATCTTTGTGGGATATTCTTCTACTCAGAAGGGATATGTTTGCTAGAGCCCGGTGGAGAAAAGGTTATTTGTGAGCATGGATGTGCACTTTCGAGAACTCGAGCCATATTACACCGAGAAGGTAACTTTATCCGTTGGTAACTCGCCCAATACTAGAAGTATGAGGCGAGAGGAGGAGAATGGTGAGAGATCGGTGAACAATGTGGAGAAATCCATTTCTGTATCGATTCCTTGGGAAGGAGAATTGGTTGAGGAGGAGCAGGGAGAATTGGTTGAGGAGGAGCAGGAGAATGATGAAGAAAAGGAAAATGAGACAAGAGGTGTTAGGCCCACAGTTCAGGGGGAGCTACTAACCTATAGTAGGAAGGGAAAGCAAATTGCAGGAACAGTACCTACAGTGCCACTAGTGCTACCAAGTCTCTTGCCAACACCTGCCCCAACTCCTGAGACACCTACACCACCACCAGTTTTATCCTAAGGTGATAACATTCCTCTCTCTACTCCTCCCACACCAATATCAGTATGAAGGACTACTCGTAGTAATGCGGGAAATCCTCTCGATAGATATGGATGGGATCTTGCCCAGTTTGTATCATATTCTAACATTCATCCTGCACATGGAACATTCATTACATCATTAGACTATGTTACTGTACCTAACAATTGGCAGGTTGCTAAGAAGGATCCAAAATGGAAAATGGCTATGCACGAAGAGCTAAAGGCTCTTGAGAAGAACCGCACTTGGGAGTTAGTAAAACTATCAAAAGGAAAAAAGAGCAGTTGGATGCAAGTGGGTCTTCACTGTGAAGCAGAATCCAGATGGACAGGTTGAGCGTTATAAGGCTCGTCTTGTGGCAAAAGGGTATAATCAGACGTATGGAATTGATTATGATGAGACTTTTGCACCGGTGTCGAAAATGAGCATTGTTCAAACCTTAATCTCTCTGGCAGTAAATGGTGGATGGAAGCTACACCAACTAGATGTGAAGAATGCATTCCTTCATGGAGATCTGATGGAAGAGGTATATATGGAAATACCATCAGGATTCGACACAGATCAGACAATAGGCAAAGTTTGCAGATTGAAAAAGTCTCTATATGGCCTGAAGCAATCTCCCCGTGCTTGATTCGACAGATTTAGGCGGGCTATGATAGGTATGGGATACCAGCAGATTAACGCCGATCATACCGTGTTCTGTCGACAGAGTGAAGGTCACATCACCATGCTTGTAGTATATGTGGATAATATGATTATTACAGGGGATGATGAGAAGGAGATTGCCCAACTCAAAGTGAGACTGTGTAAGGAATTTGAGGTGAAAGATCTGGGTTTGCTTCGATACTTTCTTGGAATAGAGGTAGCTCGAGGAGCAGAGGGGATCGTCCTATCCCAGAGAAAGTATGCACTGGATCTTCCCAAAGGGACAGGGATGTTAGGATGCAAACCTGCAACTACACCGATCGACCAGAGGTTCAAGCTAGGTGCTGAAGCTGGAGAACCAGTTGATCATGACAGATACCAAAGGTTGGTGGGCAGGTTAATCTATCTGAGTCACACACGTCCCGATATTTCTTTTGCAGTGAGCGTGGTGAGTCGCTACATGCACGATCCAAGGAAGGGTCATATGGACGCAGTATACCAGATTCTGAGGTATTTGAAGAGTGCCTCCGGAAAAGGGCTGATATTCAGAAAAAATAAACATATGAGTATTGAGGGTTACTGTGACTCGGATTGGGCTAGCTGTGCTGATGACAGGAGGTCCACCTCAGGGTACTACATCTTCATAGGAGGCAACTTGGTCTTATGGAAGAGCAAGAAGCAGTCAGTGGTGGCGAGATCAATAGCTAAAGCAGAGTATAGAGCCATGACCTTGGGAGTTGCAGAGTTGTTGTGGTTGAAGAGTATGCTGGTGGAGCTGAAGCTGGATCAAGGAGCCAAGATGAAGCTGTGGTGTGATAACAAGTCAGCCATCAGTATCGCTAATAACCCAGTGCAGCATGATAGAACCAAACACATCGAGATCGATAGGTTCTTCATCAAAGAGAAGTTGGACAATGGACTACTGGAGTTAAGTTATATTCCAACTAAGGATCAGGCAGTAGATTGTCTGACTAAGGATCTTAGCTCAGTAGATATGATTAGAGGATGTGACAAGATGGGCTTAGTGGATATCTTTCGCCCATCTTGAGGAGGAGTGTTGATATATTAGTAATAGATAGGGTGTTATTTGTAAGTTGTGTTGTAAGGGCCTATATAAGGCCATCTTATGGAGTAATAACATTAGGGTTTTCATATTCTATTTAGACTATATGGTGATATTGGTGTTATTTCTTGCTGTATTGCATAGACTATATTATTTACAAGAATAATGTTTACTGTAATTTACTTTTCACGAATTCTTTTTATATCTTAAGATATCAAGGCAAAGTCGATAGTTTCCCGAGCTGGAAAACTATCAAGTGCACTATGTCCACTGAGCATTGATGCATCAAAGACTATCTAATCTTTAGATCAGTGCATAATCATGAGTCTTGTTGTTTTGCAGTGATCCAAAGATAAATAGTCTTTGAAAGACCAACTTTATAGTTGATAAGGTCTATAGGATAGTTTTTGTCTGAGTGTTTAAATAATACCAGGAATGTAATCAACTTTGTATTACTTGATTGAAAACGTCAACAACGAAAAACTAGATGAAATCTTATATTAGTTTTCTATACTGTGTAATGTACTGATTTTAATACTTTATGGTGTATATCTAAAGCATAAGTGATACGAGTTGCCTTGTGAGCACCCTTTGGTCGCGAAATTACCAAAAGGTGGGTTGAGAAGAAGACAACTAAAACACAAGAACAATTCAGTATGGCGAAGGAAAATACCTTCTCTAGATTATGAAGAATCATTTATTATAAATCTCTCTCACAATCTCACTAGAATCGAGAACAACCTCTCAATCCTCTCTAAATCCTAATACAATGATTAGAATTTCTCTCTGATCTAAGATGATCTAAGATGATCTACGATGATGTTTAGAAACTCTAAACAACCCTTTATATAGGTGTACAAACATGGATGGCAATCTGGTAAATAACCAAACCAAACCGCAACAGGAATTCGTGCAAACAGAAACCCAAACGAATTAGGAAACTGTCGATAAGTCGACTCATGATCAGTTATGAGTCGACTCATGACCTCATATGAGTCGACTCATAACTGATGAGTCGACTGGTCAGAGACTTTTGCCAACAGGGCTTGATTTCGTGAGTCGACTCATGACAGGCATGAGTCGACTCAACCTGATGAGTCGACTCATGTACATGTATGAGTCGACTCATGAGCTAAAAACTGGATTCTTCGAATCTGCTGCTCGTTGTCTCGTTCCATGCTTCCACCTACTTTCCACTGTACTGTTTTACACCCCCATTCTCATGCTATTATGTGAATCATCTATCCTCAAGCTTCCATGAGGATCGCTAAGCTCCCGAAGAGATGATACACCCGTGTCAATAAGATAAATTATATACCTGAGGTAAAGAGAAGGAAAACCAAGAAAAAATAGGTAGCATAGAAAGTCTTTGCCATCTTCTTTCTACAATCAAGCAACAAAAAAGAAAGCTCTAGTTATAGTTTTTTTCTTGGTTGGTGAAGTTTGTCTGCTTCATTATACATTTATAGTCTCTAAGATGCATGAACAGTTATCATGCATGTAAGTTTCCTAAGATTTCATCGATATATTGTTTTTGTCTATATTCATTGTTCCGTTTAATTAGGCAACTGTACTCTGAATATGCATGACTAATGGTATACATGCAAGGAATTGTTTGATATTTAAATTTTTACGAAATAAGTTTTGATAATGAATTTGAATTTCACTGGGTTTTTTTGGTTATTCGTTCTGGATCTTTTCACAATGTTCATATGATACTTGGGATTTTTTTGCCATTTTGTAGAGCTAGTTAAATTCTACAAGTGAAACCACTTGTGTTTTGGATTAGAGCTATTGTAATTGTGAAACATGAGACCGACTCTTATGCCATTTTGTAGAAGCATGAGAGAACTTACTACCCAAAAAGCTGGATTAGAAAGAGGAACCCAAAACTATAATAAACCCTCTTTAAGCTATCTATATAGTCAACATGGAACTAAAATGTGAGAAGAAGAAGAGGTATCTCTATGCATCTTGGGGGGGGGGGGGTTCTTTGCACTTTGAAGAGGTCAAGTCTACATGTCAAATAAGTTTTTTAATGAAGGAAGTCCCAGGTTGTGTCTCAAAGAGCATGAAGTCTAATGTGAAGACCCAACATGGCCAAGACCATGTTTCTGATCTACGACTGTCAGTTTAAATCAAGTCAAAATGACTAAGTATGGTTAATCTACAAACGAGGAAGATCCTAGGATGGTAATAGTCATGTTTCTCTTCGTTGGTATCG